>OVAF01001223.1:0-24582 GCA_900406245.1 Odontarrhena argentea | reverse complement strand
TTCTATGTTTGAATAAAAAGTTTAGATGAAAAAAAAAAAAAAGAGTCGGGTCTTAAAGAAGACACTTACAAGACACGCCACGTGTCAGTTAAAAAACAAAAAATTTTAAACAATATTTATTATATTTCTATTATAAACTTAGAAAAATCATTCAACTTTAAAAAAAAAAATATATTTCTTACTTGATAAAACAATTTATATGTTTAAAGTTTTTTTTAAAAATTTTAATATAACAATTTATATTAAACTTAAAAAAACTTTAAACAACTTATTGATATTTAAACTTTAAATTTTAAATTTTATGTTTTTATTTGATTTTCAATCTTGTAATATATGTTTACCATTTCATGTAATGTAATATATTTATATATTTTAAAAATATAACATAAGTAATTATAATTATTGTTATATTTCTTATTTTGCATAAATAATTAAAAAACGTTTCTATTAAAATATAAACTTAAAATATAAATTTATTTTTAATATTTAAGACACCCATGTTAGAGTGTCTCTAATGGGAGTGAAAAATTGTTAAAGTTAAGATTATATAGCTGTGATTTGAGGAGATGTGTTTATTATTGATTCCAATTTAGTTAGATATTTTATGGGAGTTTTGTTGTCATTTAATCCACGTGACATCTATTGAACTTTCCACAAAAGATCTAAATACATACACGTTCTTAAACACACACAACAACTGGACACTCACAACATAAAACAACCAAAGAAGAGTGGACGAACTTGTAAAGAAACGACTTTGATACTTTTTTTACTCAGACTTAATTTACAAGGAGCACATTGTTCTCTATATATATGGAGGTTTTGGGATGCTCAGAACTAGGGTTCTCAAAGCTCTTAATTGCTATTGTCCTTCTTGTCCAGTGAGAAGCAGGCGTGCGTTTGTAAGTCTTTGTCTTCTCGCATAGCATTGCTATTTCAGGAGCATTTTGTCCTCTGCTTTCAACAACTCTGTTTAACTAGTTTGAGTAATGGGCTTTGTTGAATTTTGATGGGCTTTCGTGTCTGAATTGTCAAGGCCCACGTTCTCTTCTTTGGAATTCAGTATGATTGTACTAGTACTCCCCTGCAAACTCGAGACTGGGGGAAGACAGACTCTGAGTTTGGTTCTTAGATCAACAAAGGATTGCTTAGGAAGAGATTTGGTGAATATGTCAGCTAGTTGAAACTGAGCAGCGATGTGTCTGGTTTCAATATGATCGAGAGCAACTTTTTCCCGGATAAAGTGGTAGTCAACATCGATGTGTTTGGTGCGACTATGAAACTTGGGATTTGCAGTGAGATGCACGGCCGAGAGGTTGTCACGTAGAAGAAGAGCAGGCTTGTGTTGAGGGATGCATAAGTCTTTGAGAACAGAGCAAATCCATGTTATTTCAACAGCTGTATATGCAAGAGCTCTATACTCAGCTTCGGTGGAAGATCGGGACACCGTAGGTTGTTTCTTTGCACACCATGAGATAAGATGAGAACCGAGAAGGGTACAATAACCTGTAGTGGACTTTCAAGTGAGCTTGCAGGTTGCCCAATCACTATCACAGAACATTGCAAGAGAAAGATTAGTGGCCTTGCTGAGATTGATGCCAAGTTTGCTTGTTCCTCTTAAGTATCGCAAAATGCGCTTCAGAAAGGTGAAATCAGTGACTGTGGGAGAGTGCATTCGTTGACACACGAAATTGACAGCGAATTGGATATCCGGCCGAGTGAGAGTTAGGTATTGCAATTTCCCGACTAAGCTTCGAAAATAAGAGGGATCAGAGAACAAGACATCATTGTTGGGAACTTCATCCAGCTTGAGAGGCAGTGGAGTTGGCATAGGATTGCAATCAGACATACCATCAATTGAGAGTATTTCTTCGGTGTATCTGGTTTGACTTAAGAAGAGACCAGAGGCATGAAACTGAGCTTGAATTCCAAGAATTGTGAGTTAAGTTGTTGGAGAAGTGATTGGAGCAGCTGTTTACAGTTACCAGTAAGAATCATATCGTCCACATATAGTAGGAGAATTAATGTCTTTTCCTCCTGATGATAAATAAATAGAGATGGATCTGCTATGCTGCAAAAGAAACCAAATTCCAAAAGAAAGTTGGTAATTTTTTCAAACCATGCCCTTGGAGCTTGCTTGAGCCCATATAGGGACTTGTTCAAACGACACACATGATCAGGCTTCGTAGGATCTTCGAACCTTGGTGGTTGAAACATGAAAACTTCGTCTTGCAAGTCACCATGGAGGAAAGCGTTTTGAACATCAAGCTGAGTTATATGCCAATCTTTGGTTGTAGCCACTGCTAGAACAATTCGAATGGTAGTTGTTTTAATGACAGGACTGTATGTTTCTAAGAAGTCCACACCTTCTTCTTGTGAGAATCCCTTAGCCACTAATTGAGCTTTCAACTTTTCTAAGGAACCATCGGCTTTTAACTTGACCCGGAAGATCCATGGACACCCTAAGACATTCATGAGTTCATTGAAGGGAACCAAATCCCAAGTTTGTTTCCCAAAGATGTTCACTATTTCCTCCTGCATTGCTGTTGTCCAACTAGGATGTTTTAGAGCTTCTGCAACGGTTTTTGGCAAGGATGGAATTTTCATATCAACAAGTAGAATATATCTGGGATTAGGTTTACTGATCCCGTCTTTTGCTCTTGTTGTCATTGGGTGAATATTGATTGTATCATTGTCTCTTACGGGTGAATTCAAGTCAGAGGAAGATGCGGAGAGACCTCTGCAGCGTTTGAGACTGAGGTGTATGTCCCATCAAGAGAACAGAGAACGATGTCGCCAATAGTAGCATGATCTAAGCCTTCTGTACGCTCAATACATCCTTCTTCTCTGATGGTAGATACCTCATTGGAAGAACTTGATGGTGGAACAATGATTATAGGTGTAATTGCAGAGGTGGATCGTGAGGGAGGTACCTGAGATACAGATATGGCTTCTAGAAGAAGCTGTTTCCATTGATATACAATATCGAGAGTGTCCATCAAGGGTACAGTTTCTGCATTTAGTTGAAAGCGAAAACACAATTCATCAAATATGACATGCCTGAATATGAAGACCTTTCCAGAAGCCAAATGCAGGCATTTATAGCCTTTGTAGTGGGTATTGTAACCAAGGAAGATACATAACAGTAATTTAGGATCGAACTTGGTGACCTGATAAGGTCTTATGCACGGATAACAAGCGCAACCAAAGGTTCTTAGAGCAGTGTAGATAGCTTTGGATTTGAAAAGTACCTTAAAGGGACTTTTGAATTGTGGGACTGAAGAAGGTAAAACATTGATCAGATAGTTTGTTGTGTAAAAGGCTTCAACCCAATACTTGAGAGGTGTGGAGCTTTGGAACATCATTGTGAGTCCCAATTCAGTCAAGTGTCTGTGTTTTCTCTCGGCTATGCCATTTTGCTGAGGAGTGTGGGGACATGACATGTAATGCTGAATACCTTGATTTATGAAGTAATCCTTCAGTTTGTTGCTTGTAAACTCCCCTCCGCCATCACTTTGAAAGACTTTGATTTTCCTGTTAAACTGATTTTCAACCATTTTTTGAAAATTCACAAAGATGTCCTAGAATTCACACTTAAACTTCATGGGATGAAACCAACTGAACCGAGAATAGTTGTCCACAAATATAACGTAGTACTTGAAACCTTGAATGGAAGTAAAAGGAACAGGACCCCATAAATCACAATGGATCCTCTCCAAAGGGTTTAAAGCAACAAAATCAAAACTAGAAAAAGATAATTTTGAACTCTTCCCCATCTAAAAAGGTCCACAAACGGAGGATGGTTTGCTCTTATTGCATAAAATTACCTTCTTGTTCTTGAGATGTTGGAGGACTTGAGAATTTGGGTGGCCAAGCCTTTGATGCCATATGTCTTCCGAAGTGGCTTGTTGTCTGGCTGAGTAGAACGTTTTAGCTCCTGAGTCCTCCAACCTATAAAGGCTGTCATGCCTTCTTCCCCTGGTTAACACTTTCTGAGTTGATTTTTCCAACACACATACTTGGTTAGAGTCAAAATAAACACCACACGGGTAATCATCACACAATTTAGAGACTGATAATAATGGTTTTTGAATTTAGAGACTGATAATAATGGTTTCTGAATTTCGGGACAGACCAAAACATCCTGTAGAGGTAAGCTACCTATTGGAGTTAGAAGAGAGGTTGAACCAACATGTGTGATTGGGAGGAATTCACCATTTCCAACCATGACATTATCAGACCCTGAGTAGAGGTGTGCTGTGTCAAGATGGTATGTGGTGTTGGTCACGTGAGTTGTGGCTCCAGAATCCGGATACCATTTTCTTGGTGAAGAGCTGGAGAGATGCATTGTTGCTAAAGCTTGAGGGATGTGAGCATTCTGATAGATGTTGTCAAACATGTTCCAGCACTTGAGAGCCTTGTGTCCTGTTTGTCCACATATTTAACAAACTAGCCTTGAATTACCCTGAGAAGCTAGAGATCCATGTCCATTCCAGTTGCTTACTTGTTGAGTAAAACCACATCCACGAGAAGTGTAGCCACTATGTCCTCTAGCTCCTCCATATCTCCCACCATAGTTGCCTCTATTTCCTTGGTTGGGAGTAAAATTGTTTGAGCCATTGGTACTGTTGCGTTGAGTTTGAAATGCCATGTGAGGATTCACTGCTGCTACCGGAGTGTAAGATTTGATGCGATTGGCACATCCAATCAACTGAGACACAACCACAGAGTAAGTGGGAGCAGGTGCCTTGTGCATAGAGGTTTGAATCGAGGTAGCAAAGGACTCAAACTCTTATCCTAAACCCCGCAATAGGCAGAAGATCTTCATGGACTCGGAGATAGGTTTTCCAATAGAACTTATCTGGTCACAGATGGCTTTAAACTCACGTAGGTACTCACGCAAGTCTCTGTTTCTCTTGGAGATAACATGAAGAGCTGCCAATAAATCATACTCACAAGATATAGAACTTTGGTTAAAATTTTCCTCAATCATTATCCACACATCACAAGTAGTAGTCAAACCGTAAACGTACCCTAGAATCTCCTCAGAAAAAGTTCCAAACAACCAAGATTGAACCAACTGATCAGTTTGTAACCATGATTCATAGTCAGGGTTACTCACCTCGGTGGACTCAATACCAACTTTCACCAACTTAAACTCATCTGGTGCTTTTTGATTGCCATCAACAAAACCTAGCAACTTCTGACCTCTTAGCAACGCTTCCACCTGAGTTTTCCACCCTAGGTAGTTCTGATCAGTGAGCTTGACAGACACAAAACTTGAGACATTGATGTATGTTGGAAAGGGGAAAACAAATTTGGTGACTTCTCCCTCTCTTTGCTCTGATACCATGTTGAACAGATATAATAATCAGGGGTAAGATGATCAACTGGTATGTGAACATCAACTACTCTTTATTCACGAATTTAACCCCTTAATTATTTCTCAAAAGTGTTCCATTTCATGCAATTACTCGAGAACAATCTTAATATCTTCTCTAAAATAATATAGGTAGGCCATGAGTCCAAAACCAAAAGAAAAAGCTCAAAATAGTGCAACTAAAAAATTGTACTGGGCTAAGTAAAACCCATTAACCAACTGCTACTGACCAAATTTTTATTTCTCTTCTTAAATTCTCTATTGATCACTGTCCACTGATAAGCATATACACAAAGGTAACATAAGTAAACCCATTTTTGTGAGAGTTCTTAGGTGTACTCGCACTACAATAGAGTTTTGTATTCTCAGTATCAATAAAAAAGAACATGGTGTTATACATATCTGTAATGACACATTGTAGATTATATACATCAAAGATTATCATTCAATAGAAAAAACAATCAAAACCTATAATTTATTTTCTTCAAAGATTAGAGTACCCACACCACCAAAGTCAAAACTCTCCCCTTAACCTCTAAGAATTTAGAGATTACAGTGAGCAATCACTTCAAGAATCTCACTTCTACTTTTCACCAATCTATGAAACACTTCCCTAACTTTTCTTTGTAACCCTTCAAGCCCATCTTCCATTTTCCGGCAAACCTCCTCCATCTCAGCCACTTCCGCCACCACACCCTCCTCCCCATTAAACCTAAACCCTTCACTAAATTCCATCAACCTTAACCCAATCCTCTCCATCCTCTGCATCTCCTCCATCAATCCTCCACCACCACCAAGACGCTTCTCCCTCCGTTTCAGCTCTTCTCCGATCCTCTCTTGGATGCTTACCACGGCGCTAGCCCATACTTGATTCTTCGGCAACGGTAAATGAACCGTCAAGCCGTTACTTGCTTGACAAGGAACCGCAACAACTAGCGTCCACATTACCATTACCACCACACTGTTCATTATATACATCGGCGTCGTCTCTGCGCCACGTGGCGCCACTAGATTCGCCGTCATTGCCTGAATCTGTTTCGCCGCCGACCAATTTTTGCTCACACTCCCTCCTCCTCCTCCGCTGCTTCCGCCGCCGCTACGCCGGCCAAAAGACGACCACTGCTCCGTCGTTGACCTCCGTCCACTTCCGCTGCTGCCACCACCACCGTTTAAGCCGGCTAAGAGGCTAGACAGAGCACGTTTCGCTCTACTTACGCTTCCGTCACTTAACGGCGTTTGTTTCAACGCCGTTACCGCAATCTCCGCGAGACGCTGGCTTTGTCTGACTAAGTCAACACCGTTGACCACGGCTGTACAGATATCAAGAGCCTTAACAATCCGATCAAGCATCTCCGGTACAAGCTTATCCAACGGCGGTTTAGTGATCTGAGCCGGATTCGTGGTTAAGACCGATTGAAACTCCGACTCACAACACATGAACACATCAAGAAGCTTCATTAACCATTGAATCGAGAGAATCGGTTCAGATTCTTCTTCTGATAGTAACAACTCAGTGAAACGCTGAGCTACGTATTTCTGAAAATCTTCGATTACTTCGAGCTCTTGCTCGTGATTCACATCCATGGAAACTATTTGATTCCGACGGCTGAACCGATTTAGAAACGACCCTTGATGCTCCGTTACCGGCGCCATTTGAACGGAAACACAAAAACAGAGTTTGTGGAGGAAGAAAGAGAGAATTTTTGGAAGAAATTAAATTGAAATTTGAGAGTTTTTGAGTATTTTTGACCAGAGAGCAAGAACCATTATATGGGAAGACCTGTTCTTGTCGAGTAGTCAGACCAGAGACTTGTTCTTCTTTTCTTCGGCTTTTTGATTTTATTTTATCTTTATTTTCCACTATATATTACTTTTCCTGGAATAGATTAATCATTAAAAACAATGTAAAATTTAGTTTCTTGAAATAGAAATGATTTAACTTTTTTTTTTTTTTTTGGAACGTCTAAATGATTTTAATCATTTTTACACGAAAGATGGTACCATTAACAAATGAAGAAATTAGGATGGTTCATTCTTTCTCTATCGCCCACATTATACGTGATTTCAAGTGATAGATGAATGAATTAGTTCATGGAGTACGAGAATAACTTCTTAAATTTTAATTTGTAAATCGATTTTTATCTTTGTGGACATCAAATCTTTGTTTTTAGTTTAATTTTAATGTTTGATAAAAAAAAGTTTTAATAAAGAAACAACTAGTACAAATCATGGTCAATATTCCTATCATCCTCACATTAAATAAAGTAGGTATTTGATAGAGTTATTATGTTTTTTATATCATTTTATCTATCATTAGTAAACAAAATGATATCTCTCATCAATTTTTACCACCAAATATGAGTGATCATAATGTAAATCAAAAATTGAAGGAATATAGATTTTTATATTTAGGAACTATGTAGTCAATAATTACTCATTTCCAACCAAATATTTAAAATACTGCAAAATTTAACAAATAGTAAATTAATCCCAAACATACATATAGTTACGATTTTCAAAATCGGTCCTTTAAAATTATATTTGAGATTAAAAAAATTAGAAAATCTTGTAAAAATTAGATTATGTAACATTTAGTAAGTCGATTTTAACTAAAAACTTATAAACAAAGTAATTTTTGCAATAGTTGTAGTTGACTGTGTTTAGTAGGAAAAAAATATAATTTATAAAAATATCATATTGAGGGGGTTTTTTCTCTTTGGGTTTGTCACCAAACTGGGGTTTTTTTTGTTTTTCTATTTTCTTGGATGCACCGAATTGAGTTTAATTACCACAAANTTTAAAAAAAAAAAAAAAAAAAGATATCGTCAGAAAGAAAGAAATTAGACTGTTTCGTCTGAAAAAGTGAACCTCGTGTGGAAAGTCCCCATCAGGTTGAAAATATCGTTTGTCGGAAGCAAAAAGATAAGATTGTATAATAAATTACCAATTTATCGATTACAGAAATAATAATAAAATAAATTATGGATTGCAAAAAGTGATGTCATTAATTAGAGAAATCAAAGCTTCGAATCTTTGACTGAGTCAGTCACTTCTATTGGCTTCCACGCTCTTTTGATCTCTTCCATAGTTCCAATAAATTAGTTACAATAAATTATGTTGGTTTTGAGTTCATTAATTTATTTTTTTGTTTTTGTAAAGTAATCAACTTAATTTAACATTTGAATAATTAAAAATAACTGAAACAATGATGAAGAGGTGCTGAACTAGTAGCTCCACATTTGAAAATGAGTAGTCATGTGGGTCTAGACCAAAGATTGCTTTTCCGTGAACCATGTCCACTGAAATTCTTAATGAGATTCATAATGAGTTCTTATAAATGAAATAATACTCCCTCCATTTTATAACAAGTGTCGTTCTAGGGTCTAATGAAATTTTTAATGCGATTCATATTGGGTTCTTATAAATAAAATAATACTCTTTCTGTTTTATAACAAATAACAGTCAATTGACATTTTTATAAATATAATAGAAATTGTAATATGTTTAATTAATTTGTATGAAAATAGTTGGAATGATACTTATTTTAAAACATAATGAATAATAAACTTTAAGAATCTATTTAAGAGTACCATATGAGATGTATTGTCCTATGATTGGTTCAAAAAAAATTTTGTATTAAATTTAATTATATAACTGAATAAATAGAAAATATTAATATTTATATTACTAAGAAATTATCTTTGAGAACTTCCGGAAATTATCTTTATGTTTAGAGTATTTCCAACATTTATATATTCAATTATTAAAATCTAACTTTTACTGTGTGCGGAAAAGAGGATCGTTATGGGTAGTATTCCAGAATGATCGGTTCAACGTTAACAGTTGATAACTGTTATAAAAGAATACTGAAAACGGTTATAACAGCATATGGTCGGTCCATTTATATTAGGAATTTCTCTTCAATTTATTCCTTAAATAAGTGACGGTATTATTAACTTACCAGAAACTAGAAAAGCCACATGGAATCAAATAGCTTCACTCAAGTAAGACAAAATTTTGTGATTGAACTGTAACCCTCTTCTTAAATAATTTCCCAAATAACGCGTTTATATATATAAATATAATATATCTTATTATATTACAAAAACCATAATCATCAACGAAAAAGTATCATTGTCGGAAAAGGCGAAAAGCAACTTAACTACCAATAGAGACGGAGAATTAATCACTTGTTAAATTTTTATACTATATTTTATTTGTTTGTCGTCAAATGACAGCCATTGATATATAAATACAGCAAAAAAATCTAAACGCGTTTCTTTGGAATTTCACGAATTCATTATTATTATTATTATAATACATATTTCACAATAATTTTTTTTATCGCATCTCTATAAATACGAAGGTTTTATGCTTTGTGACAAGAAAAAACAAGAAAAAGAAAAAGACATAATTGTGCACTCAACATTAAAGGTCATGAATAAATTGGGAAAGGAAAAACCAAATTAATGTGAGGATATATAAAAATATATTTTGATAATCATTTCTTAAAAACTTCCACTAGTGAGTTTCTATTTAAGATTTACTTAACTAAGTGATGTAAAATGTTTTCAACACATTGAAACTCAGGTTTTCAAAATGTTTATATATATATATAAATAGTTGTGGGATCTTATTAGGTTGAAACACATTCGAATAAGTTAAAAAAACACATTTGAATAGAGTATTATAAGACATAAAAAAACTTGTAAGAGATGACTGACAATGCAAAACGAGTTCAGAATATCTTAAAGGTCTTACCTGCCAAGTCTATAAAAAACTAGGGGTGGGCAAAGAAACCGAAGCAAATTAAACCGGACCGCACCGAACCGGTAATTAGGTGTTTCAGTTCGGTTTTGGATTTATCAAATAACCCGTGTGGTTATTATTTTGAAAATATTTCCGTTTCGTTTTAAAATCGTAAAACCGATCGGGTTTCCAAAATTTAATGTATTAAAATTAATTTTATCAGGTTTGGTCACCTAGTTATTGAGGAAAATGATACTCATATGAATAAATCCTTGAAAAAACTTAAAATACATTATATATAAATTTTTCCTAATTAAATTTTTACATTTCTTTTTATTTTTTACTTGTTCATCTCTTTGTTTCCAGTTTTGATAAGATCAATTTAATTTTTTTAATGTTTAAGTTTATGACTATTTAATTTGGATTCTATTTTTAAATTATTTATGTTGCTTCAAACCGGTAAAAACCGAAACAAAAACTGGGTTTCTACATGGGATGAGTTTTTGTCAAACCGAAAATCCAAAAAACCGATAAAACTGAACCGAAAACCGAAACCTCCACCCCTATAGAAAACGTTTAAGATTCACTTTGACCGTGATTTTGACTCATTTCGATCAGTGGTTGATAATATATGACTGTTTTATTGAAGACATGTCATTCTGCGGCGCAAAACACAGGAAAATTTTAATTCTCATTTAGAATAGAAAACCCACTTTTTTTTATTTTAGCCAAGGATCAAGACATGTTTAGACATATAAATACTTTTTAAGCCATTGTTTAGGAAACCGGCCTTTCTTTAAGTACTGTCTATAAGAATAGAAATTAACATCATATAAAAACCCTCATCAAATAAGTAGACAAACTGGATGAGATCTTCCTGTCTTATAAGCAAAAGCAATCGAAGTAAAATTTTGAAAAATTGGAAAACTACGAAAGCGTTGGAGAAATTTGTTTTCTTCCTCTCTCTCTCGCCGAGAAGAAAATTTTTTTGTGGTCTTCATATATTATGAAGAAGTCGGCTAAAGTATTGAGAAAAATATTGTGATAAATCTAGAATATCCTGAAAATTTTTCTTTTTTGTTAAGAGTGCAAATCTGTCAAGGCCCAAAGGTAAACCAATTGATTTTTGCTTTGTGCAGAAAGCTGGATATGCTCTTAATAAATGGTTTTTAATTACAATACAATTGTATATACTTAAGAAACATCGTAAATGATTGGGGTTTGATAAGTGTTACAAATATTTTATTAAATATTTAGCACTAAAAGATTTCGATATTAAAAAGTTTTGCATATTTTTATGGTTTCATATATTCACATAATCATTTTCTAAGTAAAAAAAATATAGTATACCCAAGATAATCGATGGGTGTGTTTTTTAATGTGCGATCATTACTCTAAAGCGTATGTCGATGTTTGTTTTTTAATTAACGATCTACATCTTTATGTTTTTCTATTATATTTAACATTTTCAAATATAATTGAAGTTTGATAAGTGTAACAAATACTTTATCAAATATTAAGTACCAAATTTTTTTTTGTATTAAAAAGTAATGCATATTTCTATGTTTCTATGTTTTTATTATATTCACATAAGCAAAAAGTATATGCAAATGATAATTAGTATTGTAATTTTTTAGTATATCTAAATATTAGTTTTTTATTTGAATCGTTTTTTCAACAACCCCATTGTAGATAGCCTTATAGATAGCCTTATGTAAACCGAATTATCCCAATCTAACCAAAATTTATTAACCGAACTTATCACTACAATATTATCATTATTTTAAATAAGAAATAATATTTAGATATACTAAAAAATTACAATACTAATTATTATTTGCATATATTTTTTCAAACTTTAAGCTACCTTCAAAACTAAAATAATTTTTTTACATACTTATTAAAAAAAAAATAGCTCGTACACGGTGCGGATCAATCACCTATTCTAAGTAATTAACCACCGTTAAAACTATACCTTGCTTTCATAATTTTTTTATTTTGCAGTATAAGGGATTGATCTTTCCATCGAACACAAGATAATTGTTCAACAAGCTGCTGACACTGTTGGCCGAGATGTATGCTACTTGATTTTAGTTCTTTTCAAAGAGAAAGAGTTTTTAGATTTTGGTGAGAATGTTAGATTTGAGCCCATCAAGCTTCTGATGAAATTCTAGAGAGAAATTAATGGTGATAATTTCACATCTTCTTCTCTTAATACAACTCTGCAGTATTTTGGTTTCCGAAAGCCAAAGCTGGCTCAGGTCAATACTTCAAATTTATAAATGCTTTTGGTTATATATTAAGCACCAAAAGAATCTAGGTTTTAAAAACTATTGCATATATTTATGGTTTCAATATATTAATATAGTCATTATCTACGTAAAAAAATTATAATATGCGATCAAGATGATAGGCGGGTATAAATATTGAGCTTTCCTTTTAACCACAACATAGTCTTTATAAATATTAATGTCTATATCTTTTCTTATATATATAAAAATATAAAAATACTCATAATAAAACCCTTCGCATAAATGATATATATATATATACCTTAAACGACGGGTTTTCTTATACAAGGTATTTTAAAATACTGATTTTGATGAAAATTTAAAATGAAATAAATAAAAAATTGCAATGAAACCCCAAATATGGACTCATAATACCTACAAAATTTAATTGTGACCAAGGCGTAATTAAAAAAGTTTGGATTTTTGCAAAGGCTGAAAAGAAATAATTGGAATCCAACAAAAAGTACATGAAACTCAACTGATCTATAAAAATACATGAATGGATCATCGATTCCTAACCGAAGAACCGGAATATAATCGAAAACCAAATAGATACCCGAGGATATTTATGGGTATTTTTTGATAATTTAGACATGAGAATAGAAGTTCGAATATTTATGGATGTTTGGTATAAACTTTTTAGCACATATATACTGAAAGCTTGAAATATTTTCTCATGTAACATATTATGATCTATAAGTAAAAAAATAAATAAAATAATGTGTTTTAGGCGGCAGGTGTGGTTTTTGCTTTGCGTCACATGAGCAAAGGAAAGAGTACACGAGCCAATCATTTCTCTAATGCATATGTTGATATGCTTCCTTTAACATAAACCTTTTGCTCTACGCTGTAAAGTTCCATCAAATCCATCGATCGAAGATTTGAGCAGTATCAAAAGTGTATCGTCATTTCAATTTATAAAAATAATTTGGTGAGTTATGAGCTGAGATGTATTACTTTTCTTGAGATTTTAGATTATACCGTGATTATACTATTAAAATGTTACATATTATTCATTTTGATCATGCTATTCGTACTTTCATACTTTACAGTTTTATAATTTTGACAAAATATATTTATTTATATATTTGACACCTCCAGACACACAATTTATTTTTTGGACACGTCGAATAAATTTTCTCTTTCTCTAGGTTTTGCAATGACCATAAACAAGAGCTAGTGACAATCATTAGAAAAGGTTGGTTTATATCTACCTATTTCGGTCTTCTCTCATGGTCAATTGTATGTTGCACTTTCCAGGGTTAAGTCGAGGACAGGTCTGAGAGTTCTCATAACCAATGAAAAGGGAAATAGGAAGAAGAAAACAATGAATGTGGTTTACAAAGAAGTATTTTCTAAATTTCGGTAGTTCATGTACTTTGGAATATTAGTCATGTATGGAACATCAACTCACGACTTTTGTTTTATCATTTCTACAGTTTGTCGATCTACTTCATTTTTTGTCATGTGTATTATTGTCTCTCCACTTATAACCAATCAAACTTTTTTCTTTGTTCAAAACCAAAAGGTCTCACAAAAACAAATAATCCCCGCACCGGGTGCGGGGTAGAATCTAGTATCATCTGATAAGAATCTTATTTCTTATTTAATTAGAAAATAACTATTAAAAAAGACATAGGTCAAACTTTCAAAATCATCCACCTCTTTCGAAATCATAATATTAATATTATTTTCTTTATTTCTAATTTTCAAATTTCAAATTTTTTGTTTTAGATTTAATTTCAAACAAAACTTGGCTAAAGTATCAATTTGAAAGAACTATGATTTAGAATGGGAATAAGTTTGCGATTTTAGATTCACAAGTCAAACTATGCTTTTGTAAATTGCAAATATAAATATTTTTTTGTAATTATATACCCTGTAGACGTTAATTTATCATATATGTCATTGTGATTATGCTTTTGGTCACTAAATTTATACATGGCATGAATTATTATTTTTATAGAATATTATGGTTGTTTAGATTAAAATTAAATAAGGGTACAATTTTATTCTTGTCTCGAGTGTTGCCTATGATCTCTAAACTTCTAGGCACGACTCTGTGTGTGAGAAGATCACTTTTGAGATTTGTGTCTAGTGAATTAGGGGTTTAGGAGGATGATTAGAAGGTTTTTAAGTTCAGATGTTAGTATTCCTCAACTGGATTGTGTGCTTATAGGGTTAGGTTAAGTCTATTAACTAAGATTTTTTAGTCCCGAAAAGAGTTCTTAGAAATGATTGAACCAAGTTAAGTTGGCTTTTCGTCCTTAACAAATAAATGTTGATGTTAGAGTGATTAGTGAACCTATTGGACTACTCAATTAAGGCTTATAGGCTTTACTTTCCCCAAATAAAAGTTTAGTGGATTATACAAACTAGTTAATCATGTTCAAGGATTAGTTTAAATTAGTGCTCATCACCTTAATTTAATTAGTCTTCTAAATCCTCTTATCATTTTTGGAAGTACTAAGACTTGCCGAGCTCCATCGAGCTCGTTCATTTGTGCGAAAGTAAAAGTGGTTCGGAGATTCTCGTATATTAACCCTAACAAATCGAGCATAATTGTATTTGAGTATTTAATCCGAGCGTTTTGTAAGATAAGTCGTCCTTCAAATGTTACATTATGGTGGCTATTTATAGGATGCAAAGACCCCTAAGCTAAGAAAATGATTAAATCCTTAATTTGGGCCGCGGGCCCGAGCCTAAGTTATACCGAGCTCGGGAGACGGTTGGAGATCGGAATGATGACGTGTACGCCTTGAATGTTGGGCTGTTCTGGAGTAGATGATGAAGTGGGCTTAGTGCCAAGCCCATATCCATCAATTTTGCTAGACCCATGCAAAATTGTCCACGTTATTATTTAGCCACGAGTAATTACTTTACGTTAAACCCCAAACAACTACAAGCCAAATCCGTACATACGAGTCGTACTGTCAATTTGGACAATCGTCCGCGGGCTTGTCCATGTCCGCATTGAGCGGGGCGGACATGGACATGTCCATATTCAAAGCGGACAATTCTNAAAAAAAAAAAAAAAAAAAAAAAAAAAAAAAAAAAAAAAAAAAAAAAAAAAAAAAAAAAAAAAAAAAAATCGGGATTCTCTTCGTCATTCTCCTTCCCTTCGTCTTCTCCTTCTCTTCTTCTTCTTCTTCTTCTTCTTCTTCTTCTTCTTCTTCCTTCTTTTCTTCTCTTCTTCTCTTTGACCTTTCTCTACTTCTTCTTCCCGGAATCCCAGGTAGCTCCGGGAAATCGTGTCGGTTGCGTTGGTGTAATCAGCTTGATCCTTGCCTCAAACAAGAGCCGTTCACTGGTAAGTAACCTCGATGCACTGATTCAATCATCTCTGATTCCAGATTAGTGCTTGATTTCTCTGGATTTGTTACTTCTTCGATGGATTTTTCAATGTTTGTGACTTATGGAGCTAAGGAAGTTTTGAGTGTGTCTTTTTCTAGCTTGATTGATGTATTATCATCCTCATCGACATTGTTTTCACATAGTTGGATATTGGTATTAAAGTCGGGTCTGGGTTTTTATGATATTGTTCTGTAGAGATGTGATTTTGATAAGGTTTTCTCTAAAGTCGGGTCTGGGTTTGTTTCTGCTGTAGTTGGTGGGTGAATTTGCTTTGTGATGATAAGTGTAGAGAGCTTTTAGCTGATTGTATTCAGAGGTTTACTAGTACTATCAGGGTAGTGTTAAGGATGTTCTTGTTTCGGTTTGTAATGATTGTATTCAGCTTAGCTTATAGAGATGTGGATTCATTAGGCTGCTTAAAGAGATTTGGAAGATTAGTCTTAGCTTATAGTTTAGGATCCTATTGTTAGGAACAAAGCTTGTTTGAGATGCTTACTTTACATTTGAGGCTTCTTTGCTAATGATTCGTTTTTATGGATTTAGTGTTCTGGATTTCTTGTTATTGGTAGTAAGATTAGGTGATGAGCAAATACTGTTAGTGTCCATTAGACCGATACTTAAGCTAATGGTTCACTGCAATCTTTGAAACATTTTCAGTGTATGATTTTACCAAAGTGTATGATTCTGATTTTGTTTGTACAGAAAAATGGATGATGTAATGGACCTAAATGACGAGCATTATTTAAGTAATGAAGACATGGATCAATTGCTCGATGATGTTGAAGATAATCCTCCACAAAATGTTGAAGACAATCCTCCACAGAATTCTCGGCCAGGTACTAAAAAACGCTATTGGACATTATTGCTAATAGAAATATGGATGTTTTGACGTATTGGAGAGAGAATTCTAGCCGGTTTAAAGAACTGTCGTCAATGGCGTGTGATGTTTTGAGTATTCCAATCACGACAGTAGCATCGGAATCGTCGTTTAGCATTGGAAGTCGGGTATTAAACAAGTACAGGAGTTGTCTATTACCGACAAATGTGCAAGCTTTAATTTGCGCGAGAAATTGGTTACGGGGCTTCCAAGAAATTGGTAATCATTTTACATTTGATAGTTTTCATACAGCTTTCTATAGTTCTTCTTCACTTGTTCTACTTTACATTCTTAGAACCAGACCATAGACTTGAGCTGTTTCTGTCTTGTGATTTGGAGAATCCTAAAAGGCCATAACCAAAGTATCAGACTCATTTGTAATTACTTGATTATTTTGATTTTTTATTTGCTTGATTACTGTGATTAATATAGCTTAGTTTGGAACTTTGGTAATGTAAAAAGAGCTGCCTTTTGTTTTTCTATAGATTTGGGGTTGATTAATTCATAGAATCATAGGTTATTGATGTACCTGAGTCATGTACATGAGAAAATCTCTGAGCACTTTGAATTGCTAAATGCTGATGGATTAATCTCTGAAGCTCTATGTTTGTGTTTTATCAGATGACGAGTTCGATTTTCTTATCGAGGAGGAGCTGAAAAAACATGAAGAAGTTGGCCAATAAAGTGGAGAATAGAATTGTATAAGTTGAACAAGTTGCTTAGGTTCTTTTTTGTCTCTTTTGATCTTTTGATGCCAGTTGCTACTCTTGGTTGATGTAATTATTCACTTGTTAATTTGGCTTTCAATAGTCAATAATTGCCTCTTGCTTTTGATTGCAACCATATGTATATATATTTTACTTCTTGATCTCATTGTCTGACCAAAAAAAAAGATCTCATTGTCTGATAGACCCTTTAGAGCTTACTTTAGGAAGAAGAAGAAGAATCTTAAAGAGGAGGAAGAATCACCTGGAGTTGACAAATTACGTTAGTTTGTTAAGAGTCTGTTAAGGGTCCTATTAGTATAAATAGGAGTCTCTATTTCTTTGGGTGGGTATGCTGTTATGTTGATGTATGTCCAGGTTCATTGTATAAGATATATTTAGTTCTCTGTGAAATTTTTATATTTATATTATCATTTTATTAGTAATTTATAAATTCAACATTCGACAAGTTGAAAACTAAAAAAATCAGGTATTTATTAAACAACATTTAGCAAGTTTAATATCACAAAAGAACATTTAGCAAATTGATAAAGACATTAAAAAAAAAAAAAAACAAGATAGAAAAAANNAAAAAAAAAAAAAAAAACACAAGTTGAAAAAAAAAAAAAAACTTGCGGACGCGGACAAGCCCATTGTTCCGCAACATTTTGCGGGCGCGGACATAAGCCCGTTTTTGTCCGCTGTCCAAATGGGCTGTCCAAATTTTGTCCGCAAAATTTTTTTGTCCGCACGGACAGGCCCATGCGGACGCAGACGGCCCAGATTGACAGTGCTACATACGACGGTGACTACCATTGTGGCCATCAGTAATAATGACCACATTTTAGTCACACACATACTGTAACCATTTGATTGTATTTTTCTTTTCATGTATTATATAGACTCAATGGAACAAGAAGTTGAATAATTTTGTCGGAGCTTGTAACCCTAGCTGATGAAATAATTGAATGAATTATTGAGGAATAGATGTACAAT
This sequence comes from Odontarrhena argentea, assembly GCA_900406245.1. NCBI lineage: Eukaryota > Viridiplantae > Streptophyta > Magnoliopsida > Brassicales > Brassicaceae > Odontarrhena > Odontarrhena argentea. The sequence goes on along the minus strand of OVAF01001223.1, from coordinate 6,231 downwards.
ATATAATACAGGTTTCATCGAGTTTTCTTATATAGTTTACACAATTTTATAAATTATGGAATACATTAGGCATTTAATTTGTGTGTGGGCATCGTGTACATAAAAGCTTACGATCTTGCATTGGAATGTGTAACGTGGATTAAAACCTACGTGTATACTAAATGTACCTTTTGTTATAAAATTATACATTTACATAATTACTCCCAACTACAGGACTACGTTTCAACGGCCTGTTTTTTCCCTGTTTCTCGAATGATGTTCAACGAATTTCGATATCTAAAAGAATCTAAGTATGGGGAGGAACAAATAAACCTAAGAAATTAATGATTGAAAGCTCAGCCATTATGTGTTCCGTTCTCTTCTCTCTTATGGTTTTGCATATATAATATTTCGTATCATCTTCATAAAACGGTAACACTTAGACACTTTAACCTCCACCACTTTAGCCTTCTTACATTATATTACATATCTAGAATTGTTTACCTTAGGGTAAAATTCTATTGTAAGAAAGCTCACGACACAACTACTGAATGTAGATAGTCAAATTTTGGTGGTGTTGAAATGTTTGCTGGTTGGGATTTGTTGCAGCCTTAAGAGTATGGTCACAAATAAGCGTTCCTAACTTATAAGGATTTTTGGGTCTTTAAAAAAAGAAGCTTGAAAGATTTTGAAACTACTTAAGTTTTTTTTTAATAAAGAGTATTTGTAGAAAAAAGAAGGTTGAGCTCTTAGTGAACTAATTAACAAAAACTTAAAGTCTTCGAATTGAGGTTTTTTGGTTTGCTTCAACTCGGTTTACGAAGGCTGCTTTGGAGAGTTTTTATCATGTCCCTAAGAAATCGAGCTGTTTCCCTCTTTTTGGAGGTTCGATGTTTACTAAGTACAAAAAAAAAATTAATCTCCTCTTTACTCAGTCTAAAATGTTAGTTTTCTCATCGTCTCCGGGTCTTCTTCTTTCATATTCTAAGTCTTGTCTCATGTTTCAACACCTTTTCATCTTTCTCTTATCTAATTCAAACACAATTTCCTCCACCAATGAATCCAAACTTCTAAACCTCCAACAGAGTTTCACAAATTTCATAAAAACTCCATAAAACCTCTTCAATTCCTCACCCCAATGGGTACATAAACATTCAAAATGCAACAATTTATTACCTAGTTTCTAAGATGGACAAAATTAAAGAAACATAGTCAAAAGGTCTCAAATATGAATTTATGCATATATACTAAGCCTAAAAATGAGGCAAAACAAAGGTTAAATACGCATAAAATCATGTAACCTCATTAAATGGATGTATATACGATTGCTTGTAAAATTATATTAGATAATGTCTGCAAATTTGACATCAGATTGATTTTTTTTCTTTTTCACAGTCTAGCTTTTTAAAGTTATTTTCATCCATTTGAAGGGAAAAAGATAAGAAAAAGCGGAAAATTCCATATAATGATCGTATATGGCCAAAACTAAAATTTCATGTACAATGATCTTTAAATTTTTTTATAAAATTAATTTTCGGATCGAATGACCAATAAGATGGATTTTGAGTGGCATTATTGCACCCATGATTGTAGGGCTGCCCACTGGTGTACTCCAATGAACATGATTTTATTATTATTTGTAAGAAAGTTGTGTTATTCACCTGACCTCTGAGTACTATAAATACTATCATTTGTGAGCCAAGAATACTCACCCAATATCTTCTCTTCTTTATATTTCTGATTTATATAAAAGAAAACAAATTAAAATTTCTTTACTTTCAAGAAAAGTACAACCAAAAACAAAAAATGGGTTGTACTGCAAAACCAAGCATCCTGATCCTTACACTAGCCATGGTCATTGCATCTTGTGCCACAGCCATGGACATGTCTGTCATTTCCTACGACGATACCCACCACGTGACTGCTGGTCCTGGCGATTTCCATGCTGAGGCCGAACTAATCTTTGAGTCATGGATGGTAAAACATGGGAAGGTGTACGAGTCCATTGGAGAGAAGGAACGTCGTTTAACAATCTTTGAGGACAACCTCCGGTTCATCACTAACCGAAACGCTGAGAATCTCGGCTATCGGCTTGGTTTGAACCGGTTTGCGGATTTATCACTTCGTGAATATGCTCAAATTTGTCACGGGGCTGATGCTAGACCAAATAAGAACCACGTCTTCATGACTACCAGTAACCGATACAAGAGTCATGCGAGTGATGTGCTTCCTAAGTCTGTTGACTGGAGGAAAGAAGGTGCAGTTACTGAAGTCAAAGATCAAGGCCATTGCAGTAAGTGTTTTGATTCTAAATCTGATCAGTTCGGTCTAACTATTTTTATTAAACACTATTATGAAACCGACAAGCTTTATGAATGTTTTTTGTTCTTGTGTGAAGGGAGTTGTTGGGCGTTCTCGACGGTGGGGGCAGTAGAAGGCTTAAACAAGATCGTCACGGGAGAGTTAGTCAATTTGTCGGAGCAAGTTCTAATCAATTGTAACAAACAAAATAATGGTTGTGAAGGAGGCAAAATCGAGACTGCCTATGAATTTATAGTTAACAATGGTGGTCTTAGTACCAACGACGATTATCCTTACAAGGCTGTGAACGGAGTTTGCGACGACCTCCTCAAGGTTGGTTTAGTTACAATTATATACGTATAGAGATGAAGACTCGTTAAACAACTATAAATGATTTCAATGTTTTCATACTATTTAAAAATATTTGTGTAGGATAACAAACAGAGTATTATGATTGATGGGTATGAGAATTTGCCCGCAAATGACGAACTCGCTCTAAGAAAAGCAGTTGCTCACCAGCCTGTGACTGCCATGATTGATTCCAGCAGTCGAGAATTTCAGCTTTATGAATCGGTAAGTTAAAATATTCGTTTGAAAAAACTTTCTATAAAGTTTGGTTTATGTGAATTGATTGGTGGTTATATGTACTTATAGGGAGTTTTTGATGGATCATGCGGAACAAGCCTAAACCATGGAATTGTTGTGGTTGGATATGGAACTGAGAACGGTCGTGATTATTGGATCGTGAGAAACTCATGGGGTAACACTTGGGGAGAAGCTGGCTACATGAAGCTCGCTCGCAACATTTTGAACCCGAGAGGCTTGTGTGGTATTGCGATGCGAGCTTCATACCCGCTCAAGAGCTTCTATTCTACTCATCAAATCTCTATAGTCTGAGCTGAATAAATATTAATAACTGTATGGTATGGAATGCAGTTTAACAATATCACATCCGACTTCGACGAAAAAATAATGTTTCCAGTTTGTAATGTTTGGGTTCGGATTTGTAACTTATTGTTCACTTGGATGGATGGAGGCAATGTTTGGAGTTTGTAATATTTACATTTCGTTTAACGTCTAATAATGAATATTCCCCCTTCTCTATAAAACAGTAAAGGATGTGACTTATTTGAAAGGTAGTGGAAATTACAGTGACTAAAGTAATTGTGGAGAAACGAAAATGTTACTTATGCTTATTGGATTACTCTCTATAATTCTGTACAGTGGCTAAAGTAAAAAAGAATCTGTCACAAAAAAAGGAAAGAATAGGGTTTTAAGATATGGTGTGATGGTAGGCGATCCATTGGACTATTGTTTTCTAAATCAATGCAAATTTATGGTATAAACAACTTTCGAGTACTGACTCGATCTATATATGTATATGAACGAGTTAAATAACAAACGATTTGAGTCATTGTGGTTATGGATTCAACAAATTATATACATAAATGAGTTAAATAACAAACGATTTGGGTCATTGTGGTTATGGATTCAACAAATTAAAACTGATTTTTACATATGAAATTCCACGTTAAATGTATCAGAGCACTTCCACTAGAGGAATTTTAGGGGGTGCTTAACAAAAATCTAGGCAAAAATTAAAGAAAAAAAAATGCAACAACACAAGAAGCGATCTCTATATAAGGATCTGAAGCACCGTTTCTTATTCAATATATGACACGTGTCGCACCTCCACCTCCCTGCTTGCCTCTCCGGTGGTAGTGCTCCCAGTCCATGTTGTGAGAGGGGTCGGTTCTCTTGCTCTTAATATAGACTCCGTCTTTACGAGGTGAATCGAGTTAACTTACGCTATCACAATTTGCAGAACTTCTCCCAACTTTTTACTAATTTATTTATGAAAAATATTGAGATAAATAACTTTACTACTAACTTATGGTTATTCAATATATCTAGTTTTGATATGCCGATTCTAATGTGCTTTTATGGTTATTCAATAACTTTACTACTAACTTATGGTTATCATTTTTTATAATTGTACAAATAAGAAACTTAGTTCTTTTAAAATTTCAAATAATTAGAATGAGATTATCAAAAGAAAGACTCAACCCTGTTCTTTTGATAGTCACAGTGAATGCGATCCGCGACAACTACGACTAAATGTTATCTTTGATCTCAACAATCGGCTATTCCAAATTTCAGTTGGTCATTATTTTAGCGATGCGACTGCGATATGTAGGCCCAAAGTAATGATAAACACTACGGTGTTACAATTTAACCAAGAAATATAGATGTTAAGGAAAGACTACGGAGGCGAGATTTGATCTCTTTCCTTAACTCAAAGAATCTCATGTAGTGTGACGGGTTTTATAGACTCATGAGTCTNCTCATGAGTCCCAGGATACAACCGTAGATAACCATTATCCCAACACCGAATAATGGCTCTGTCGAACAATATGTTCTACGATACTCTCAAACTTTAAACAAAAGTATACCTAGTGGTATGAGAATTGCTAGAGAGAAATTTATGTGTTTGTGAGAATGATTTTCTTTTTGTGTATTCTTCTAAGTGAGGGAGATGCTCTTTATATAGAGATGAGAGAGGGACATGAAGAGATAGAAGCTCTAAAGTCAAAACCGTTATGTCAGTTACACTTGACATTAACTCACAATTAACCACTACAATAAAAGTGTAGTAGAGGGCATAACGTCTTTATCCATTTCCTCTAGTCAATTGCATCATTACTCATTATGTTGACTAGCAAAAGGAAGTGGCCTCTCTTATCCTCACATAGGCCTATAATGTAATGAATCATTTCATTATCTCTTATGGGTTAAGACCCATTTCTCATTCACACATTAACATTTTAATAAAGCCCACAAGCTTTAATTAAAATATCTCCAACAATCCCCCACATGAATAGAAATGACTCTAAACATAAAATTGACTAGACAGACTCGAAAAACTGGACACGACTTGACTAGACTAGACACAGACTTGACTAGACTAGACTAGACAGACGTTCGAGAGTATGCGAAAATGCAATTGTATCTGATAGGTAGCATTTTTCAGCTTTGAACCAACCATCTTTGACATATGTCGGGTCTACTCATCCAAGAGGTGAACTAAAAGTCTTGAACCACCCGAACTTTGATGTAAACCGAGACAACATACATCGCACAATTACATCTTCTCGTAGAAATTATGTTCTCTATTTTGTTCATTTTGGCCGTGAACATGCCTGGTATTCGTGAGTGAAGTTGGAGAGTATAGCCTCAAGNGTCTTGAACCACCCGAACTTTGATGTAAACCGAGACAACATACATCGCACAATTACATCTTCTCGTAGAAATTATGTTCTCTATTTTGTTCATTTTGGCCGTGAACATGCCTGGTATTCGTGAGTGAAGTTGGAGAGTATAGCCTCAAGTTTACTCTCCTAGAAACGGCCCCATTTCACACTCACTAGGTGATTTGTAAAACTCTTCGTTTGAAGAAATAACTTGTTTTATTCCATAATGTACGAAAGTTTACAATCATTAAAAGCCAATGCTTATCCTCATTATCATAAGATGCACTATATTTATCATCTTAGGACATGGGTAGTTACATAGTGCGCAATTTTAGAATCAGCCCGATTTAGTTTTCCCGTTGAACTTATATCTTGGGATCTCTAGTCACATAAGTTGGGTATCCATCATGGCATCATCTTTGTTCATAGGCTTTAACCCCATTCCTCTTGATGATTTCACAACCTGATCTCGTGACAAACCTTTATTACAAAGGTTCCGCTAGGTTGTTTAATGGTTTTTATGCGATATTTTGTTCAGGATATTATNATTTATGGTAAGCAAAGCTTCCCCCCACATTTTCTGGGCTAACCCAGATTCCTGCAACAACGCGTTCATCATCTCTTTTAGAGTTTGGATCTTACATTCCGCAACTCCATTAGATTTCGTGAATAGGGAGCGGTTGTCTCATGAATAACCCCA
>OVAF01001222.1:2569-24592 GCA_900406245.1 Odontarrhena argentea | reverse complement strand
ATCCCCGACAAACAAAACAGCTTGCCCTTTTGTTGGGTTCTTCTCATAATGTGTTAAAGTTATGTTTGAGTCAAAAGTCTGCCCAAGATCCCCTGCAAAACAACGATGTGCAACTCAAGTTCAAGTCCAGGGGAAGCTACTAATTGAGAACCATGTGTATGTATCAGGAAAATTACCAATAAGACCAAACGTGTAGGGAACATCAGGACCAACTTCAGGAGGAGTAAAGAACCAGAACATGCGCTCGGTTTGTCCCAGACCTACCACATAATAGTACTTGGTGTCATACTGCAAGAAGAGAAGCAAAAAATTGAGATAAAAAGAGTAGCAAGGATTGATGAGAAATTAATGATGGACCTCCAAGTTTCTGATGGGGCAATGATGGATGTGACCAGAAGTATAGTTAAAATAGTTGTAAGTATTGGATTTGCCATAGGCTTTGAGCTTTTTAGAGCTATTCTCCTTCCAGTAAAGGACTATGTCAGATCCTGGTGCTTCTTGTGTCACCCATGACACTATCACTGCCTTGCCCTCTACATCTCCTTGTGTTATATGCACCTTTTGCAGAAAACACCATATATCAAAATATTCAATTTTGTTAACAATTAAGTTAATATATATCTTTATAAAACTTCCATTAAGAAAAGAGACTCGTCCAACAAATAGCTTTTTGACCACCAGAACAAGATTAATAAACTTGAAAAAAAAATTCACAAAAAGTGATTACCTAATATTAAAATAGAAAGCTAACTAAACACTTGAAGTTATATTAGCAACAATAACTTAAGATATGGTACCTGTTGAGGAGCATTATAACCAGGAGGAACACAAAATACATCGCTATCAAGAGGCATATCAAGGGTACCTTCTAACCTCCTCACATATTTACTGGTATTGCCTCCATTGGAGAACAACACCAAGCTGTTCAGAACAAAACCCAGAACCACAACAACAAAGGAAGATAAACCCATTTTTCTAATCTCAAGAGAGAGACAGAATCCTATGATTAATCTTTATAGAAGAACCAAAGGGGAAATGTATTTAGCTTGAGGAGAAAACGATTTTTATTCTATTTTCTCGACTTTGGTTTTTGTGTTGACCCAAGTATTCTTTTTTTTTTATCTGTTCGGACACAAGAATCTTGCTTTCATACTCTTTTTGTTTCCGTCAACTACTTTTTTTTTTGGTTCTCTGGGTAAATCAATCTTTTTGATTTTTTGTTGGTTTAGAGGCGTTAAAAGAAGAAAGGAATAATTACTTTCATTTCCATTTTGGATTCTTTTCCCTTTTCGTTCCTTTCACTTTCCCGATTTTGCATTAATTATTACCAAGGTCAAAGGTGAAAGTAAAATGATTTGATTCGTCATGAAACTGATCTGTCTATCTCTAATTTTGCATTATACTAGGCGCGGTTCATATATATTTTTGTTCGATTTTACGTCAACATATTAAGAAGTTGTAACTTTTTTTCAATAATATTTAGTATTTAGGAATGTACTTTTGTTGTGCTTGTAATTGGCCTAATCATCTATGATTAGATAATAAAGTTTTTGGACTAAAATATCATATGCAAGAGTTTGTTAGAGTTACAATATAAGTGATTTAGTTCATATCTATTTTTTTTGTCTCTCTTTCGGTCAACTGACATTTTCTATTAAAATGCAAGAAATGTAGAAGATATGTAACTGATTGGGCTCGGTATAAATTTGGTCTACCGCAACATATCATGAAACCATATGTGTATTGACATCATGAAGTTAATTAGAAATTTATTTTTTGTTTGGTTTAATCTTGTTTAATATTTGTAGATGACCAATGTCAATAACTTTTCAAATCTCCACCTCTTTGGGCCAACTTTTGTTTGGCCCAATTTTAAGATTTCAACAGATATGTTTGCATCACGTGTCTTCTTTTTCTTCTGTCGGCAAGAAATCATTTTTCCTATGATGTACCCTTGTTGCTTCTTCATCGTCTCTGCTTCATCACCGCGGCTAATCTCAGGTAAATCGGACCTTCTTCCTTCTCCCTTTCTCGCCGTGAAGAACCAAAGGCTTCGATTTCTTCAATGAGCCGTTGCCTCCGAACAATTTAACCATTACCGATAGGCGACAACGGATGTGAACCTGAGGACTCTTCTTGTCGATTGAACCTATGTCACCGAGCTCCGTTTCGTAACACCTCAACAACTCCATTTTCGCCCTTCCCCTTGCTCGTTTCTTTATTGTAGAAATCACAAGTGATCCCTTTCCGTTTACTCGCGCATCTCTGAATTTTTTTTTCATTCGTGACTTGTTCTAGAGTACTGAATTTTGCCTCCTTTTGAAGCACTTTAGCAGCTACTCCACCCGGAACCAACCGCCATTGATTCCTATCTCCATCTTCAAAGGTAACTTTGACGGTTTCACATGATTTCCTTACATGTTCCCGAAATTTCCTTCTATCTTTAAATTTCCAGAGCATAGCTCAATACTCAATCTAGTTGAAATTTGTAATTCCTTATTCCCATGAATCCACCAGTTGTGTCTTGTACATATTTGATAATAACCACCCCTTTGAAAGAGCTGCACAATATTTAACGTCTAGGAATTATGATATGATATTACTCTGTGCAGATTATCTAACTGTGAAAGCTCACCTGGTGTTAATCATGACATCTCTGCATCCTGAACAGTGGTTTAAATCCTTGTTCTTTAGGAGTGGCTTCGCTTTTTGATACAAATTTCATCTCTTCTTCGTTTGCATCTGTATCATGTATTCAAAGCATTGTAAATTTCTGACTTTAATCTCCATCTTAAGTTTGACAATATTTGTAGGTACTCGTCTCTGCCATATTTTTCCTTAATTGAGCTTGCAATTGTTGCATCGTTGTTCTGACTTTTTAATTTGATCATACTTTAATTGTTGTTTATTAATGAGGCTGATCAATAGGCTCTTGGAGTTGTCACTGAGATACTGGTGCAAAGGACAATGAAAATCAGTACAACATATATGATCTTGACGTTTATGAAACTGATCATTAGGATTCTAAGTATTGCAATAATGAACAATCCGTCGAAGCTGGTGGTTTATCTTGGTAAGTTTGAGTCAGATGGTGGTTTCTGTTGAAATTTCTTTACAGTTTTTTTTTATTAGTTCTTGTTGAGTCAAAGATTTTTAACGCAGGGCTTGAGGATCAGATGATGTGTATTGTGGGTTTGAAGTGAGTCAGCTGATAATTATGTCACTTCCTTTGAGCCTCTTTAATTTCTCATGCGGGCTTTACTTGTTTGGTTGCTTATAAAGTAATTGGTTTTTTGCTCTGTCTCTAGTGAACCTGAGGTCAAATAGTGGGTTCTGTATGTCAATGGGTAACAATAATTTGAAATGGTACGTGTCTATTTTATTTTATTTTTTTCCAGATATCTCGAAGAAACATAGCCTCATGATTTTTTATTGATTTAGAGTAAAAGCATTACAACAGTTGAGATATGTTTTTGAGCTCATAGTTTAAACCAAAGATGATTATAACAACAGGGTCCTACATGTAGGATAGTTTTGCGTATTTGAACCCACTCGACAATACACTCGTGGTGGTATTTATGATTGCAGTTCAAGGTTTTGTCTCTTCTGTTCCTCCTAACGTCTGGAGACAAATTGGGCAGCTCTCACTTTCATCTTCATTGCTTGCAGGTGCACTTGACATCTCTAGATCCTGGATGAGCATGTCCACATTGAGCCTTGCTGTATTTGTGAGGTCAAAATTGGAGATTTTCAGGTTTATTCGAAGGTTTATACCTCTTGCGTAGCATGACCCGTGTGACGAAGTTGGTAACTCGCCCTGTGATGGTCGTGGCGTCATTCTCTCTAATCTGGTGATAAGTTAGAAGAAAGTGGAGGTTTGATGTGATGACCTGTGAGAGTTCACCCCGCTCATCAGTGATACATGGCATCTCAATGAACATGTCTTCACGGTTGAGAAGTGGTCGCCTTAGCATGAGCCTAATGGTTTTGTGAACGAGTGTAGTTGCAGAAGTTATCTGGTAAGATAGGTAATAGGTGATAGGCTGTTGAGCGTCGCCCATCTATCACTTTTTTTTACTATTTTTTTTTTTTGTTGTTGGTCTTGATATGTTGTGTCTACATCGTTCTTTATATAGCAACAGGAAGAATTAGTTTTTGTGACTGTGTGATTTCCTTTCAGCTATGCCTTTTTTTTATGATTTTTTAAGTATTAGCGTTTCATTGTTTGAAGTTGGGGTGATAATGGCGTTTTTGGCATCGGGTATCACATAAATTTATAATACCGTCTAAACAACCGAAATTAATCGGTTTAGTATAGATGGGGTCGAACACAGGGACCAATGAACAAACTAGACTAAAAATGAAATACGATAAATAGAAATACCAACTACGAAGTACATAACTAGAAACAAAAATGAAACAAGTAACCAAAGATTAAGCAAACAGAGATGATGATGATGATGATGATGATGATGATTAACAATAACAGTTGCAGGATGATGCTGAAAAACGGTGAAAACAATATTACGAAAACGTTAAGACCCATGCAGTTTCGGAAAGTACAATCAAGTCGTAGAATCTCGGACTAGTGTCGATCGACATCTTGCAGGACGTCGATAGACAATGGTCGGAGGTATGGGGTGTCGGTCGACACTCTAGTGGGGTGTCGGTCGACAATTCTTGAGCTAGAACACTTGTTGCTTCATAAGATTATTGCTTTTGCGCAGGTGAAGACTCTTCTTACCCTACAGGATACCTTACAGTGATGGCACCAATAGAATAAGAGCATAGAGATCTAGACTAGAGTCACAAATAAAGCGATCAATTCATAATACTAGTTGTAGTCCGCCATGAAGTTAGTAGCGTCTATTATTGGAATCCCGACGTGTCATAACCACGCCATTGTCAGTGCATATGACCCTAAGACTATTCACTTAAGGGAACATACACCATAATACTTAAAGATCCTCCCTTCTTAGGAATGACATAGAGATCAGATCACTTTAAAGAGTATCATCGAAAACAAAGAGAAACGACACCATTCTACTAAGGAGAAATGAACAATCCTACTTCTACATGAATCTCTACAAGAGGACTACACACATGGTGTATGAACACCACATGATGAATAGAAGATGAGATAAACTTTATTAGAAATCAAAGAACAAAGTAACAAAGAGTTTTGTGGAGAACAAAGAGGAGCTTTCCTCCCAAAGTGAGGATTCCTCTTACAAATGACAAAAAAGTATTTATAGGTACATGCATGAACTAGGGTAAAAATGTGTGCTATAAAAGCTTCAAGATACCAATCAAATCATATCAATCTTCTATGGAAAGTTGTCATCATAAAGATTCATCATAAAGATTCCCTCCATAATCTTCAAGATATCTTTCATAATCATCGAAATATATCATTCATAATCTTCAAGATATTTTCCAGGATCTTCAAGATATCGTCCAGGATCTTCAGGATATGCATCAACTGGGTAAGAAAAAGGTTTGATTCTGTCTCCGGGTGAGTGTCTACCGACACCTTGCAGTGGTGTCGGGCGACAATCCTGGGATTTCTTCATGAGAACTTCGTATTGAGTGTCGGTCGCCACCTTGGTCAAGTGTCGGTCGCCACTCCACGACAAAAATCCTCATTTCTTTGTTCTTACTCCATTTCTTGAGGAAAAGCATTGGTCTTCTTCCAAAGTCCTCAAAATACCCCCAACACTTACTTTTACCTAGAAAAACTCTTAAAATGATAAAGCAAGGGAAAAATCCCCTCAAAAGATAGCTACCGATGTGTGGAAAATTGGTCAAAATCATATCGTATCACATCGTTGAGGCCTGACAGCTCTGCTTCTCCCCTTACTGATCCAACCTTGCCCAACGCCTCACCCTTGGTCTCTGCTTCATCTTTTGGCATCTGTTTTTTGCCACTCGTGGGTGAGCCTTGGTAATGCAGAGGGGGTATTTTTTTCTAGTCTCCTCATCTGCCTTATAGTCGTACTCTAGTATACGGGACATGGTAATAATTTTGTGAGGTAATAATTTTGTGAGTGGTAGTCAAGTTGTATTCCGACACCGAAACTTGGATTTTTTTCAAGTACGACCAACTATATCGAAGAGACATTCTGGAACAGTACTGTGCGGGTCCTCTTCCTTCCTGACATTATGCCAAATTTCTGAGTATACTGAACCTCAAAGACTGCAGAAAGTTTGTCAACTTAGATTGCAAAATGTACCTCACTCATCTCATGAAAAGCGTCGGGTGCATTCCGGGCAGCAACCTTGGAGGCCTCATCATCGAAAAGCACAAAGGTAGCCTCACCGTTCTCGTCTCGAACAGCAACCTCGTAGCGGTACCTAGAAATACACGTTAGTCACGTTAATGAGGAAGAATCTAGAAATACATGTTAGTCACGTTAGTAAGGATGAAACAACATTAAACTGGATTTAAAATTTGAAAGGATGTTCCAGAAAGTCACCTCAGGAGGCCAATTGTTGTTGTCTTCTTATAGCGGGGGCAGAACAGTGACGTTTCGGTCCTTAACACTTTTGTCTTACAGCCTGTGCATGAGACATAGTTCAACCCACTATCCCCTAACACATCAACAACAGTTGCTACGCAAATGAAGCTAACCTTTTGGGGATTTTCATTCTGGAGGAAGATGTGTATCTCATTAAGGGTGACAGTCTCCAACTTCGTAATCGCGAATGTAGAGCTGTCTGCCGCAGCCGCTAACTTGCTGGCTGCACCCAAACTGCGAGTCCTAAACAGAATAATTGTTAGTGGCAATTCTACAATGCATGTAGGTGAAGTTTCATCACCTTTCTAAGTACTCCTTTGTCTCAGCCAGAACGTCATCAAAGAAAACACTGGTTTCAGCCGTTGAAATCAGGGTCACAGCTCCTACATAGTAGGGTAACCTCAACAAATATTAGGTGGTAGGCTACACATGGGACAAAACTGAGGCATAAAGGGGAGGTAAAGAGTAAGAAATAGCACCTCCAAAAGTCTTAGGGTTGACGGTGGTGAGGAAAACCATTGCTGGCTTCGTTGCTCTTGCATTCCACTTCGTGCGAAAGTCCGCTGCATTCGCATCCCATAGATAGACACGCATAGTCTGGCCGCTGCATGAATACTCGAGTTATCAGTAACTTACATTTTACGATTACAATGCAAAACAATGACAAACAGAACAACAACTTACTCTTTCATAAGGAGGTGAAAAAAACTTTGTCCTTCGACTGAGCATTGTCAGTTGGTGGCATTGAACACTGAGGTGTATCACCATCCATGTGGTTACCGGTGATGACAGTTATACGGCCAATAACATATGCAATCACAGAGTGTTAGCGAATTACTATACTTGGCAGGTTATCCAAGAGGAAAGGAGATTAATGTCAGAGTTATCTCACCGTAAAAGTCTATGCGTCTGTCAACAATCTGCTGCTCCTCAATCTCATGGGATCCCCCATCCAGCCTCTTGAACATAGTTTGGTTAGTAAAGGTAACACCGTTCACGTGATCAGATACGCGGTAGAGGGTTTTTGGAACCACTGGAACTTGTAAATTGCTCCACGTTTGAGATCTTCTTCATAACGGAAGAGGCGGTTAACCAAAATGAATGCTTGGATAGTCATTGATTGTAACGATCAGGATAGAGTCTGAGTTAGTAAGCACGAATATGAAATCTATGCACATGCTAAATCTCAGGAGATTAATGTCAGAGTCATCTAACCGTAAAGGTCTCCGTGTCTGTCAGCAATGGCAGCGGAATCGCTGTAATTACAAAGCATAAACTGGTGCTCCTCAATCTCATGGGATCCTCTATCCAGCCTCTAGAACATGGTTTGGTTAGTAAAGGTAACACCGTACCTATTCAGATACATGGTAGAGGGTTTTCGGGCTGTTTCACTAGGAACCGCTGGAACTTGTAAATTGCTCCACATTTGAGATCTTCTTCATAGTAGAATAGACAGTTCACCAGAATGAATGCTTGGATAGTCATTGACTGTAACGATTAGGATAGAGTCTGAGTTAGTAAGCACGAATATGAAATCTATGCACATACTAAATCAACTCAACAGAGAGGGACATAGTAGGGTGCGAAATCATCTCAATAACCAATATAATTTTGGGAAACAATGAAGACAGAAATTGGGAAATTGGTAATATCAAACGGAAGGCAAAGGTTAATGTAGCGAGTCTGGTCTCTAGCAAAAACAGAGGCCAAAGGCCTAAAACTAAAAGTTTTAAGCACTTTGTTTCAAGCTGAATTTCGAAATTCATAATCACAGGCATAAGCCGAACCTTACTGGGTAAACCGTTCTAAATGTTTAGGTCATCTTCAAACTTAGGCAACGAAGACTGAACAAAATATATATATGTAGACACCCTAAAAAGTTAATCATAAGTAGTTGATTTGAATACTAAAACAACCAATTGGTTCCATCCGAGAACACCAATTTTAAAAGCTATTCACACAATTCAGGCAATTAGTTAACCTCAATTTCGTTTGGGTTAAAACTAGCAACTCTATTTCAGTATAAATTGTAAACATGAGCAAATGGGATGAAAGCTAGAACTGAACAGACGTTGTGAAAATTATATTCAAAGAACTTAAGGAGACATTGTAGAAAGGGAAACAGTAATCAACTGGAAGAATCGAGGCCACATACATCAAGCAACCGAAATCCAGACATAGATATCATACCGCCGCATCGATGAGTAGGAGCTCGAAGCCATTGAGGAATGAAAGTCTGCTTTATTATATATGATTAAGAAAGTAGACTAAACAAATAGAGGGACAGATAAATAAAATTTAAAACTACATGGACACGTGGTAGCCCTTAGAGAGAGTTGAGGAGGGAAAGCTTACTTTATTATATAAGCCTAGAGAAAGTCCGTGCGTTGCACGAAAATACTATTGATGATTTTTATTATCATGTAAACGTCATATGTTCTATATATAAGGCATGTCTAAGATTTGCATATTCAAATTTTAAGAAATCATTCAATTTTTGTTATTTAAAAAAAAAAAATCATTTAAAGCTTTAATATGTATGTGAACCATATGATGATATATACATATATGTTTTTATTTCGACTTCTTTATTATAGTCTACTGGTGGTTGAACCGCGCCACCCGCGGGATGTATGAATTATAAGATAATTTATATATGTTATTTGTCTGTTATTATATGTTCTTTGCTTTTTTTTAAGTATTTTTGAAATAAATTTTGTTTAGAAATTAGATTTACTATTCAATTTAATATTATGATTGTTAATATATTTTCCTAATCCATGTTAATCCTTCGTATTTTTTACTATTATAAGAATTTGTATTTTCTTTTGTTTAAAAATAAATAAAGATCGAGTAAGTGCATTTCAGGATTTGGAACGCCAAAGTGATGAATAATAAGATGGTTATTTGTGTGTCATTATATGTCTATTTCATGTTCTGTTAATATTATTTTTTTATGTGTTCTTATCTGATCTCTTAATCTTGTATAATTATTTCTGGAAAGAAGCTCTCACAAAATTTGAATTCATTATTTAGGTTCATATTGTGGTTGTTATTTTATTTATGTAGGCCAACATAGACGTTCTAGTTTTTTACTTTTTATAAAATGTGTATGTGTTGTTTTTATATAAATAAATAAGCTTGTAATCCTTTAAAAAAAAATACATGAGTATTTAATACTCTTATTGAAACATAATTTGAAACGATATTTAGGTAGATAGTATGTGGCATACATCTATCTAAATAATGTATACAAATTTGGCCATCATTTTGTAGTAATAACAGTTATTGCATTGTCTATAGACCATGTTGATATTGAGTCCGCATTCAACTGGTCGGTTTGCTCTTAATGTTGTGATGTATAGATTTTTTTCTCATCACCCTTATTCCATGTAAACATCTTTTATTGTTTCTTCAACATTTTTCCGTATTTTATTTGTTTGTTTTCCAATCCAGTTTGTCGAGATATGGTTTTCCCTCGTAAATTTCCCCCATGCATAATAAAATTACTCCTTAAAGGTAAATAATATTTTCATATGAACCTTGAGCGGCTATTTCTAGATGTCGCAATCCTGTGACTGTATTGTAGCAATGAAAATACTCGAGGATTCCCTTTATGTAGTGCGCCTCTACGTTTCCGTATTTTGAGACACCTCTCCATTAGGTCTTGGTATTGGTTCACCGCTACTAACGGATTCATGGCTAGTGGTTTTATGTTGATATTTTTGTAAATGCGGGAGTCGTTGGTTGCGGTTTTTAGTTTCGTCGATACTACCATGGCATTGCGAATGCTTGTTCTGGAAAATTTAGCGACTCGAGCAAGAATATCTTCGAGTACATCATATCTCTCGGTAAATTCTCCATTTTTTTAATGTATAGTGTTGGTAGGATTTCTGGTGATGTTTTTTTGGAGCATATATTTGTTTGGTTGTTTTTGGGTGAGTTATATATAGGTGTTTGGTTTTATTGGTACAATAATTTGATTGTAGAATAATTGTGGTAATAATGTGGATTGATTTGTGAATATTGAGAATTTATTAATATGTACGTTCGCGTAATGTGGACGTTGGTGGACTATTATTAGCTCTTGAGCTTTATCATTGAACTTGTAAATTCAAGAGAATTAGTGGGCTTTGTGATTTTGTGGTAATGGTCCAATATGATTCATTGTCGGTTTCTTATTATTGGCTCAAGTAAGTGAGTTGTTGTAATTATAAAACTAGTATGTATGCCCGCACCCTGTGCGGGCTATGAGGATTGTATTGTAAATGCTTATAATTCGAAAAAGATGATGTGAATATATAGAAACATAAAAATATGGAGTACTTTAAATCTTTAATATACTGAAAATGATATTGTTCTACATATTCTTAGAAAAAACTGTATAAGGAAAAATGATAAAAGTTCAAAATCTAAGAAACATAATCAACAAAGGCGAGTAACTTACTTTATAAAAAAAAAGGGATGATTAGTCCGCACCCTATGTGGACTGTTAAAATTTTCACTAAAATTTAAAATTTAAGGATGATTATGTGAATATAATAAAACTATAGAAATATGCAGTACTTTTTAATACCGAAAATATTTTTGGTACTTAACATTTAATAAAATAGAAGAATTCGAAAAACTAAATTAGGTAATGAATTATTTAAGTAGGAAAGTAATTTTATTTACGTTTTGTCCTATTCGTTTATCATTTTGATTTTACTAATTATTAACTTTAAATAATGTTTTTGTGTTTATGGTGGTTCCTATTGCCTTCTTAAGTTTATGAATTTATATATTGTATTTGTAGTGTTAATTACTTTAAATTTTACTTCTTCGTTTCTTAACAAACTATTCGATGATGACTTAGAACTATTGTATCAAAATATTCATAAGAAATTAATATATTCGTATTTAAAACATGTAAATATATATGCAGTCTTTTTTTATACCGAAATTTTTTGATACATAATATTTAATGGGCTCACGTGTTTTTTACTTCAATTTGCGTCACCATGTACCCCGCCGATCACCTCGTACATTATATTTTTGTTTACTTAGATCATAATACATGTAACGTAAGAAATTTTCTCAAGCTTTCAGTACTATTAGTCTATATATTTTTGGAATTCATTGAAAGATTTATTTATTCTTATTTTTGAACATTTAGCTAAAACAATATTGAAAATATGGTATATGTATGTTAAACCATATGATTGAAACAAAAAGAAGCCATACGTGGCACCGTAGACTTAATTATCTTGATAATAACCATTGTTTCATTGTACTTATTCTGAATATTCACTAAGCATTGTTTTTTTTTTTAATTATCACAAATAATAACCATTGTCTTTGTTGATTAAGTATATAATTTGAAGTAATCTTTCAAATTGAAATCCGGTAAATAATGATATGTAACTAAAGAATAATTTAGGACAGAATCATATGTGAAGAATGAGTGTGTGTTGAGTCTGTTGACATATATTTAAGAGAAGGTAATAGAATATCTCAGCATTAATCACTCTACGGATTATAGAAAATATTTGGATATGAGAAAAAGGGAAAGGGGTATAAATTAATATCTTTGATGATATGTAATTAGAACTGATAATAATAACTAAATATTTGATAATATTGTCGAATAATGTGTTTAGATTTGATATGTGTAAATAGATTATTCTTTATTAAATATTATATAATATTTACTAACCATATATAGGTTATATTAATTTATCCATATTTTTTAGTATTCTCTTATTGGATTTTCATTTAATACAAATAATAAAGTAAATGGTGTAAATATATTATCCTAATCTTTTACATGCACTTTAGGTCGTAAATCAGAAAATATTCAGGTTGTTAGTATTGGTTTATGGATTTTCAAATGTTTCTTTTTAATATGGAACATATAGTGAGATATTATGTGAAGCGGTTTGTGTAGTAACGGTGGCAATTTTCTCTGAATCAGAATTTTTATGGAGGAAAGAATAATATGTGAAGAATGAATGCGTTGAAATATATTTATGCACGTAAGAAAAGGTAATAGAAAATCTCAGAATTAATCACTCTACGGATTATAGAGAATATTTGGATATGAGAAAAAGGGAAAGGGTATAAATTAATATCTTTAATGATATGTAATTAGATTTGTTATAATAACTAAATCTTTGATAATATTGTCGAGTAATCTTGTTTAGAATTGATATGTGTAGTGAGATTATTCTTTATTAAATGTCATATAATATTTACTAACCATATATGAGTTATATTAATTTATCCATAATTTTTAAGGTTTTCTGATTGGATTTTCATTTAATACAAATAATAAAGTAAACGGTGTAAATATACTATCCTAATCAATCATGGGTGGTGATTGGTGGCAAGACTGTGGAGACCTTTTTGAATTCCACAGTCCTTACAGTATAATTTTATCCAATGGAACTTTTTGGGCTGTATTTTATTAAAAGGGTAAAAAAGTCACTTTTTCTATTTTCTTCAGCATTTTGAGTGATTTTTTAAAAGCCACTTTTATTGACTTTTTCTAACACCCTCTCTCCTAAACTCTCGACTCATCATTATTATTTTTTCTTTTTTTTTTCTTTTTCTCTTTATTCTTATTTACATTAGATACAAATGACAAATAAATTCACATATTTTTTATAAAAAAAATCAAATAAGAATTAGACAAATTCTCCCTAAAAAAACAAAAAAAGAATTAGTCAAATTCTATTTTTTAAAAGGTACGACTAACTTATAAAAACTAATTAAATTTAAATTTCACAAGTGCTAATTTTAGAAAACACATTCATTATATATATGATGACATCAATTCATAGTAAAACCAAAAAAGAAAAAATTATAGTTTTTGATGTCTTGAATGATTATTAAATTGATATATGTGAAATAATAATATTAGTATTTCGAATAATAATATTTTATCTAATTTTTTAATTTTTGGAATTTGTTCACTCAATAAATTTTGTTTTATATTAATTATATAAATATGTTTAAATTCTGCATGATTATTAATTTTAAATTTACATATAACTTAAAACTCATATTAAAAACAAAAAAAATTAACAGACACAGTTTCTACAGCTTTTGTTACCAATCACCATTTTAACAGTCACCGTTTCTACAACCAAAATCTCTACAGCTAAAAATTTTACAGCCAAAAGTCATAGCCTTACCAATCACCACCATGATCTACTAAATATATTCTTTAACTATCAACTATTATTACTCAAATATTGACTATCCTAATTTACACTTGTTTTGATTTGGTGTGTTTAGGTTTCTTTAATATCAAACAAATCGTGCAACACATGTAAAGGTGGAAGCTAAATGGAAACTTTAAACTGTTACTGTTTCCTAAACGAACACGAAACAATTAAACAACCAATAGTTTGTGCCACGGTTTGATAAGGCCTACTCCATGTGAACACAATCATTAGAATGTGAGAATTTAGAGACTAACCTGGAGTTCTTGTTCATAGTCTTTTAGGTTTCTGGTACACTCTCTAACCCTTGAAAACGATATATGCAGCTACCAAAAACATCATCGAATATGTTGAACTTAGTCAACAAAAGATACACAAATTAAAAACAGGCACAACCTATGTTTACCTTTACCAATTGTTTTCGGCGTTGTGAAGTCAGTTCATATTCGTTGATTTATAAATTTTAAAATCCCGCTGGTCTTTGCATCATCATGTATCATCTAAGAAAAAAAACTGTAAAACAAAGTTTATACAAAAATGCTCGAGTAAAAACAGAGATGATTAGATAAACCAACCTTCTTGGCTTGAAATAAACTTAGATAAACATTCATTGAATCATCAACCTTCTTGGCTTAACCTTGTTGCATCATCTTCTTTAAAAATTCATAGAATCTATCTATCGTCTTCAAAATCGATAACCCAGAAACTCACAAAACCCTTTGGATATCTCAGAAGAGATCGGAATAATCAAAGAGAAAACCTAGAAAAACCCGATCGAGATTTCGAGAAAACCCCTAGATTCTTTCTCTCTACCGAGTCGAGAGAGATTGATTAAGAGAAGAAACCCCTAAATCGGAGCTATGAACTATCGTCGTCTGCACAAAAACGAATCTTCTCTTGGATTAGGAGAAGAAACAAATCGAAATCAAAAGACAGTGAGAGTGATATACCAGGAGACTGTAGATCGAGGCGATGAAGAAGAGTATTATGTGAAATTGCTCTGTGAAATCGCCTTCTTTAGCTTTGTGTTTTTCACCAGAAGAATTAGAATCTACGTGGAAACCTAGTCATTTTCACGTCATAGTTTATGAGCTAAGATTGTATGAGAATGTGACACGTAGGATTTTTTCACTTAAGAGTCTTCTCAAATAATAGGTAGGGGATGATTGTAATTGAGATTACGAGTTGCTTAGGTGGATGCTGATTGTCATCACAAGAAGAGATAAAAGTTAACTTTATAGTAATAGATTACGGAAAAATGTTGTAAAAACCATTAATAAGTGACAGTTAGATGATTTAGTAAATCCCATTAATAAATATCATTAAATAATTTTGCTTACAATTATACTTTTGATATTTAGATGATTCATAGATTTTATATCCATTAGTAATTATACCATTAATAAATACGTTTGTTGAGATTTTTTTTTTTTTTTTGTGAAAGTAACATTAACAAAAATAATACGAAATTTTTGTATAATTAGAATTGAACAACACGATACTTTATTTTTAAATAACTTAAAAAAATATTTATTATCAAAGAATTACAATAAATAGTTTAAAGCTTTTTTTTTAGAAATAACTGAGAGTACAGTTGTTTTTCTTATAAGGTTTTGAGAAGAGAAGAAAATGTAGTAAGCCTAAAAAGTATTAGTAAAAAGATGTGAAAAAACAACTTGGAACTTTTGTGAGTAACTTTGGTAAAGTTTAAATAGGTACAGTTAAAACTAAATGGGACACGTGGCAGCTCCTCAGGAATAGTTGAGGAATGAAAACCTACTTTATTATATAAGACTAGGGAAAGTCCACGCGTTGCGTGGATGAAATTATAAAACTGAAAGTTTACGTGTTGCGTGGATAAGATTATATAATTGACATTTCTAATATAGATTTCTAACAAGATATAATATGATATATGATCAAATATAAATATTTTTTTTCTTAATTCGTGGATAGCATTTTTTAAGAAAGGTTCATGGGAAAAATATTTTGGTAATTGTTAATATATATATAAAATATCAATATTAAATTATTTTCTTATTCTTTTTAGCTTTTATTGAATATTTTTTTGCATGATCTATAAAAAATCATAGTAATATTTTGACGAAAACTTTCAGGAGCTGTAGAAATTATGTAAAATTTGTATTGTAATATAAGTTTTAAGGAGTTGTTCATTTATTTTTCAGTTGATGAGTAAAAACAATAACAAAATAAATAGATGGACTTACAAAAAAATAATTAATAATAGATTTGCCACATAGCAGCATCTCAAAGATAGTTGTAGGAAAACCGTACTTTATTATATACTAGGGAAAGTCAACGCGTTGCGTAGATGAGATTATAAAATTGACATACGTAATATCTGTAAAAAATCATACTAATATTTTGACTAAATTTTTCATAAAATTATGTAAAATTTGTATTGTAATATAAGTTTTAAGGAGTTATCATATATTTTTACCGTTAATGAGTAAAATTAATAACAAAGTAAATAGAGGGACTAACAAAAAAATAATTAAAAATTGATGTGCCACATGACAATTTCTCAAAGATAGTTATAGAAGAAACCTTATTTTTATCAATTTCTCTTGAATTTTAAGGTTTTAGGGTTTATATCTTACGGGTTTATGGTTGTGAACATTTTTCGGGTTTAGGATTAAAACCTTAAACCCCTAGATTCTAAACCCTTAAATCTTATAAAATATTGAAAAACATTTAAGAGTATTTAAAAAAAATTATTTTGGATAACGATTGATTATTTTTCTCATGTACAACAACAAAAAAGTGGGTATATGTAATTAAGGGTAAACTAGGATAGATGCCCGCACCCTGTGCAGGCAGTTAGTGGTTCTTTATTTGTAATTGTACAGAGTTGTTTTTAAATAACATAAAATGTTGCCTCAAATTATGTAAGTTTTAAACCGTATCAAATGACCAATTATAAAAAAATTGGTAAACACAAATAATAATGAAGTAAATAATAACTATTTATCGAAAATCTCTTTGTAAACCACATTTGTGGTTTTGGTCTGAACCTTTCCAGTATCATCTAATATTAAAACCTTGACACCATCTCTAGATTTTGATCTTGATAGTGCAACATACAGCTGCCCNAGTCATTGCAAACGATAATGCGATAGGGAACTGTTTACGCCGCATTCTAAATGGATATTGAGTGTCCGATGGTGATAAAAACATTCTTGGAATCAATACCAAGTCCCCAATTCTTTTTTTGGCTCCAGTAATTATTTTTGCTTGAATAGCGTAACGATGCACTTGAGTTACGATAAGTCTTGTACCATTTACTAACCCGGCTTGTGGATCAATGTTTCGAAGACACATAACAGGGACACCAATCTTTAATTTCAGTTCATGCTTTGGAAAACCTCCAAGATTGACCCTGTTAAGAAACTCCACCGGGTAAACAGTGATGTTATTTGGGTCCGCATCCTCAGGATGAATACTATCAAGGCTTAGACAAAGTTTTTCATCTCCTGTAAACAAACGTATATAAGTAAGACATATTTTATTGTATTGTTGTTGAGTATAAGGAAATTTCAAGAATACGAAACCATGAGAAGTGTTTACCTAGGAACATTTTAAGCATGTCGTCATTTATCTTATCAACATCTTCATTGGTAGGGCACAAAATGGCTCTTTCTGGAAAGAAGTTTTGGCCATTACTTTGCCCGAATGATTTCCCATATATCTGATGAACAATGGTCTGTATAGGATTCCCGCCATCATCTTTTATCAACATGTCTTCTGGGATGTCAATATCCACAATTCCGTCGTTTGGTAAGTTGAGTTTGCCATCACCCACTTTTAAAATCCACTCTGAAAATTCCTTCAGATTGTTCACATTGGCAGTACTACTTCCGGTAAGCAACCTCATGTTTTTGGTAAGTGTAAGAACCTTGCAATGTTTCCACAGGTAGGAAGAGTTTAAAGACTGCATGACCGTTTGAGATCGTCCTCCACCATTGATTACCGGTAGAATCTGTCTAAAATCTCCACCAAACACAATAACTTTTCCTCCAAAAGGAACTGTATCATTCTCCCTAATTATATCTCTTAAGCTACGGTCCAAATTCTCAAAACAATGCTTACTCATCATTGGTGCCTCATCCCAAATAATCAAATTAGCCTTAATCATTAGTTCAGCCATATCAGATCCTGGTTTCATTCGGCAAGCAGTAAACTCATCTGGATTAATCTTTATACCGAATCTTGAATGGGCAGTTCTCCCACCTGAGTATATTAGTAAAATACGTTAGCTTGATAATAATGAATTATAGTAAACTAAACCAACATATGTTTTATGGAGTCTTTTATTGTTTTTGTATTATAAACGAGCTGGTAATAAAAGTGAGGCAATACCACTTGAGGCAGTGTTGATAACAATGAGTCCTTTAGACCTCAAAGCTGCTGAAAGTATGTTCCATATAAACGTTTTTCCTGTGCCCCCATATCCAGAAAGGAAAAAAACACCTCCTCTGTTATTAAGAGAAGCATCCATAATCTCTTCGTAAACAGCTTTTTGCTCATCTGTAATCAGACCGAGTAGTCTCTCATGCTCTTTCTTTTCCTCATCTTTATCGTAATTTAGCTCCATATCAACGAGCCTATTGCCCTCGTAGTGTAGAAAATCATCTGGTATTGTCATAGTATCTTTCCATTTTTCCAATGATTTCCCTGTAGAAAGCAAAATCTCCTGTATTTCCCTCAAAGATATGATCTTTAGTTCGTCATCCGTTCGTGTGAGATCTACAATTTATGATCCAAAAAACAAAAATGAACAGAAGAGTATTAGATGGTTTAACACAAACTATATGAGCCAAAGTAACAGTTATAATTATACAATTACCTGGATTGCCGCTGTCCTTTCTAAGTGTGTAAAGAATGTCTTCAGTTAAATATTCCCATGTGGCTTCCCAAACTATATGAGCCAAAGAGATTACCTCTGAAATCAACATGACAGCAAAGAAACGACGTAGTTGTTTACCACCCATCCAAATACTTGAATCTTTAATAGCTTCTATGAATTCCTTATCATCTTCCAACAATCCCCTTGCTTCGCAAGCTTTACAAAACGTAGGGTACAGGTTACCTTGCCATGTTCTAATTTCCTCGTACGAAGTTGGACCTTTCACGTAATTTAGCAAAAGTCTAAGGAAATAGAACTCTTCTGCACACGGATTAAAATGAGCTATTCTTCCAATAGCGAATCCTCTTTTTCGTGGAAACCATTTCCTTAAACGTGATTTGAAAACAAATTTTGTAGGAAACTCTGCATAGGTTATCTCTTTGGCTTCGGGATATATTTTGCATGCATCCATCCAAGCGAGAAACATTGATTGTTTCACTGTTATGCGTTTCAGAAGTTCATCCGGAGATTCACTAGATTCACAAATAAACCCCTAGATTCTAAACCCTTAAATCTTATAAAATATTGAAAAACATTTAAGAGTATTAAAAAAAATTATTTTGGATAACGATTGATTTTTTTTCTCATGTACAACAACAAAAAAGTGGGTATATGTAATTAAGGGTAAATTAATAATTAGATATAATGTGATATGCGATTAAATACTTTTATTTTTATTATTTTGTGGATAACAGTTTTTGGAAAGGTTTTTGGGGAAAATATTATGATAGTTGTTTGAAAATGTGTAAGTTATTAATATATTTTTTTAAAGAAAAGAAAATTGGATTAATGAAAATCTTTTTTAGTTGAGATATGTGGCAAAACTTTGCCTATCATAATTTATGTTCAAAAGAACTTTACAAAGATCCGAAAGTTGGCCAAATTTATATTTTTTATAAATTTCTTAGAGCAATGATAGTTGCTGCACATATGAAAAAAAAATATGTTAAAATTTTTATCTAGTGTACCATCATAATATCTTGGCTAGGGCAATTTATAAGTTTCATAAAAATTTTACAGCAATGGTATGTTGCTGCACATATTTATAAAATTATATTAAGAATCTTATCTAGTGTACCATTACAATATCTTCACCAATTTATATTTTTCATAAATTTCTTAAAGCAATGGTATGTTGTTGTACATATGAAAAAGATTAAGTTAAGGAGGTGTATAGTTTGCATTTGGTTTTCTGGTTATGATTAAGAAAATAGAGCGACTGATAAATAAAATTTAAAACTACATGGGACACGTGGCAGCCCCTTAGAAAGAGTTGAGAATTGAACCTTATTTTATTATATAAGATATATATATATATATATCACACTGAAATTTTATTGAAAAAAAAGTAGCCAAATATAGACAAAGAAAAAGATAAGAAAGAGAAGTACAAGACGAGAGAAAGACTAGGGTCGAAACCAAACTGGACTAGGAAGCTATAAACAGAGAAGAGAGCCATGAAGGAGTTCATGAGGCCATATAGGATTGATGCCTGAAATCATTTGTGACACTACAAGCTATGCATTGAGCTCCTTTTGTTGAAAGGTCTGGGGAAACTTTAAAAGATCATGCCAAAAAGGGAGAAATATGAAAAGTAATGGAGGAGGCAAGTGCAGAGAAAGCTGACCATTAATGCTTTGGTTTAGAGATTACCCCCACTATATGTGTCAAAGATGACACAAAAACAACTTTGGGGACGGAGTGCGATACCATGCTTTCGATAACCCAAAGTATGGTAACCAAGTTGGCCTGATCTTTAAGTATGGTAACCAAGTTGGCCTGATCTTTGGAGTAAATGTGAGTAAACAATCTTTTACTTTGTAACAGAAAATAGCTAAATTCGTTCCGAACAATCCAGCTGCCACCACAAAATCTTTACTCGATTTTGGTCATTTTATACAATGACGTTAAAGAGAATAGAGTAATAAATTGATATGGATAGAAAAACACAAACAAGATGAAAAAGTGGGGATGAATCTTTTTAAAACGGACATGGTTTTTTGCTCTATAGAAAATAAATATTGTTTATAATGAATAATGCATCGTTCTATTTACATAAATAATTTAATGTTATACTATATTATATGCCATAATCTCAACATGTTATATTGACCATATATTTTAAGTTTGTATTATAAATCACATATACTTTTTGAACGAGACGATTTGAGAAAATATTGATATATTCAATAGCTTCTAAATAAATGCGAATTATATATGAGTTATATGTAGAATAACAAGAATGATATGTTATTTTACTTACTATAAAACATAAATAAAATGACAGTCAAACTTATATTTGCTAAATCATATTTATTTCTAAAAATGTTGGATTTTAAAAATTCAAACGACGTGGTTTATGAAAAAGAATCTATGTATTTTTTTTTAAATAAGGTTACCAACTTGACTCAATGTTATAAGAAGATCTAATGCAAAAAAAGAATTAGATGAGTAAGAAATAACAAAGCAAAAGTGTATACATATGTTTTATTTGTATGAATAAAATAAATAATAATAGTTTAATATATATATTATATAGTATATATTCTAACCATATGAATAAAATAACTCGATTTTAATTGGCTGTTTTATATTAAAAAGATTAGTTATTGATGTCAATATTACAATTAAAAAGACTAGGTGAGACATAGACCACTAATAAGAGAGGTAAGGGAGCAACGAGTCCCACGTCACTAGTAATAAGAGAGGAAGAAAGTTGAGAGTTGAGACCAATCGAATCATTTACTTTTCTTTCTTTTTGTATCTTACTTTGATGATGAATATTGAATGGTCACTTTCACCATTTAGTATCCCCCTATCTCTCAAAATCCAGTATTGTTCCATCTGTAGACCTAAGTTTTAATCTTTTTGAACTTCCTTCTTTTGTACAATCCACTTATTCATGCCATAAAGTTTGTAATTGCAATGCTCAATTTCTTCTTTTTAGAATATCACTTTTTAAAAAAGAATATTTCCATCAATTATCAATTGATTTTAAATTAGATATTCACAAAACTTAAATTGATATAGGAAAGGGTTTAAAAATAAATGAGTTACCCACAAAAATTGGGTTACGTTTAATTTTAGGATGAACTCACAAATATCGAGATTACATATTGATATTTTTATCTTATCAAACTAATAAACTTCGGTATTTAGTTATATTAATTATGTTAATCAATTTAAGATAAATTTTAGAAAATGCCACTTTAAACAAATTTATTTTCAAAAATAAAATTACTAATTTTTTGTTCAAAATCTACAACTTAAAAAGACTCTTTTACAATATTATTCTTAATCAATCGTACGTGTTCTTAAGATAATAATTCATCGACAAAAAAAAAAAAAAAAAAAAACCATTTTCCCAACGTTC
>OVAF01001221.1:0-24592 GCA_900406245.1 Odontarrhena argentea | reverse complement strand
CCTAAGGCCCCTGCACTTTTGTATAAATAGCCCCCTCAATTCATCAGAGGGGGGGGAGAGACAGAAAAACTTACAAAAACCTACCAGCAACTTTGCTGACGAATAAAGCTCTGACTTTCATCCCTCTGTTCTTTGAGTTTTACCCGCGAAAGTTGACGAATCCCTTAAGAAACCCTAGAAATACTTGATTGCGGATTTTGACATCCACACCCCGATCATCTACTACATTCTAAGCATTAAGAGCAAGAGATCGTTTGTTCCCCCGAGCGTGGTGGCCTTGGAGCTTTCTAAAACAGTTATCAGGTTAAACATACCCTAATGGTTTCTTAGCCGTAGTTCATTCCTAGATGTGAATTAAGCACATAAAAGAAAGAAAGTGATAACTAGTTATGCAATGTTTCCCAAATTCCCTATTTGTCAAACCATGATTCCCTATGAATTCCCTTAACCCTAACAAGAGAACTACTCGAGCATTGCAATGATAAACATGATGGTAAAAGAGATTGTAATAATATAAATCTACTGTAAAGACTAAAGAGGGTTTAAGAGACTTCTCCAAATGAATGGGGATGAGACTATCTCCCTTACAATCTCTCAAATAGAAACTCGAAAGAGATGAAGAACGAAAAAGTAAGAAAAAAGATGGTTGGCCTCTGAGATTTGTGAAGTGTTTAGGATGGTGGGTCTGATGTTCCGGTCGTGGTTCTTCTTTTATAAGAGAAGAAATTCAGCGAGGTCTTCAGGATTCCCAAAATCTTCGTGGAAAAAGGAAAATATTCTTTTCTGTTCCGTGTGACGGATTCAATCGGCCCGAGCTTCGCTCGATCGACCCGAGAGTGAAATACCTTTTTTGTGATTCTGAATATCTTCTAAGTATCTTGGATAAGTTTGGGCGTCTCTGGAAGCTTCTTAATGATTATTTATTCATTAAACCCGAAATCTTCATGCATTAAGGTTTGGGCTTTAGAAATCGTCTTGGGCTTCAATCGGACCTCTCTTCAATAAACGGACCTTAACTCATTGGATATTGGGCCGATTATGATGATCTTGGATTCCTTGGAAAGCTTATTCACGTGGTTCCTTGTCCTGAAATCTTAGCTTCATCCAAATTGAACATCTTCGTTAAATGGACTTGTACTCCAAATGAGAATTGCTGATTTCTCCGGAGAAATTTGATAAATGACCTGAAGAAGCATAATTTCACAATAGCACTTTAATAACACAAATTTTGTTACATTATCAGTTTCTTAGGTGGTTCTTTAAGTTTCGTTAGTAAAAACACCGAAAATACATAGTAAAAAGTGTTAAAATATTACCCTTATCAGATTCGTGGGGGCTCTTCATTAGAGCGGCTTCTTCATCCAATGTGATGTTTAGTTCGGAAATGCGTCGCTGAAATTTTTCAAATGGTAACGCTCGATCTCCAGGTTTGATAACTTAGTCATGAGAGAATTCGAGGGTCAAATGCAAAAATCACTATACACCACTCAGTTTGTACTCTATCAAGGTGAACTAGATAATAACACACCTTGTAATTTCCTAATATACTCCCTTTGTTTTCTTTTAATTTGATATTTTGGATTGTTATCTTGTAACAAATAGATTGATGTTTGCACTTATATTATATTAAAATTAATTTAGTTAATTAATGTATTTATCGGTATTAGTATTTATCTCGATTAAAACAAAAAAAAGTGTCCCACCGACTTAATTTCGAAACCGTTTTAAGTGTTTTATCTTAAAATATTTTTGTAAAAAAAAAGTAGAAATGTTTGTAACGCCTAAACATTTCTTCTTCATTTAACTCTATTACTTCTTCTTTGAACTCCATTTTTTTTTTCCTTTCTACAGCAGAGATGAATCAAGAGGAGGACAGAAAAAAAGAAAAACAAGGATGTAAATCGGAGAATGATCAGGGGACTAAGAAGATCAAGACAACCACCATCCGGGATTTTGATTTGAACAAGCCATATGTTGAAGAAGGTGAGTCAAGTTCTGTTCAATCCACCGAAAAGATCAAATCTCGTAATTTTGATTTGAACAAAACTTATGACGATGATGTCGAGCTTCATCACGTCCACGAAATTCAAGGAACCATTATGTATTTCTAGCCTTTCTGTTTCATTTTATGTATCTTTCTTCTCTGTTTTTTCTTCTGTATTTACCTAAGTTCTTCGTTGTGGTGACTATTTGTATTGTTCGTTAAGAACTTTATAAGGGGAATCTAAGACATAGGAAGTTTCGACATAATAAAATTGAAAATATAAGCGGATAACTAATCTATTACATCTTGTAATAGAATTGGATTACAAGGCCTTTATGAAGATAAATTACCTTCCTTTTCCAAGAGTGCTTTCTTCTAATGTTGGATTTTCTATATTTTAGAGCCTCTTACTCTCATTATTTCTTGCATGCACGACTGTAATGTCAAGAAAATACGGTTCACTTGTTGTCATCGACACTCATCGAATGTATCTTCAACTGCATATACAAGATCTTATAACGTCTTCGGACATGATTTGTCTTGAATGGCATTAAACACCTCAGGTCTAGATTATTGAGGTCCAGTGAATTGGGTGGCTAACAAACTAGTCGATTGTCAAAACCATGTAAAGAAGCGGCTACTCGAAATTCTTCATCATTCGGATCAACATGAGTCTTTGCGTTATCTTGTTGAGTAATAATTGTTTTCTCAAAACCTCTTATGGCCATCTTGCACAAATTCTTGGAAGCACTTTGTTAATCAAAAACGATTTGATATTTTCTCTCTTTACGGTTATCCTAGCCTTTAGCTCTATATTTCTTGCGGCTTTGTTTCTACTTCCTCTTTGAGCTGCTTGTATTGTAAGAATGGAAAACCTCCTATCTATCCTGAAAAGATGTCATTTCCTTCTTCATCGAGTCGGGGGTGTGCCATAGCAGCTAAGAACATAACATTTCCAATGTAGTTTTTGTTTTGGCTTATTCGGTCTGGTTCTTCTTCCATGGGAAGCAAGTAATACATCTTTGTTTTTTTTTTTTTTTTTCAAAAAAAAAAAAAACCATTTCTCATTGATGTGTATGGTATTGTACATATCTAGAAACTTTGGAACATGGGGGAAACATTGTATTGTCGAGCATGGGGACACAAAACTCTAGTCGAGCTCTTATATTGCCTTTCTTCAAAGATGGTCTTATTGGATTGGAATGACATTTGATAAGCCCTTGTTTCAAACATCTAAACAGAGTTGTACAACTTAGTCCTAATGTTGCGACAAATGAACATAACGTTGTTCGACGTTGAAAAGGGATATCAACAATTTGATCAAGGTACAAGTGAATTTCATTCTTTAGGCCACAATTGCCCTTTCTTCTATGTGATACGTCAACCACCTCGCCATAGGGAGTATCTTTTGCTCGTTGCTAGATTCACTGCACCGTTAATATAGGCATGGACAATAGGTTAGAGACTACCCCAAGAACAATTTTATCCAACTGTACATGGTTGCTTCTTTCTAGTAGAGTTAGGTAGACCTCTATCTCTTCATGTCGGACATCTCCTTCCTATGATTGCTAGCTTCCTGTTGAACATTTGATATGTTGATGCTTCCTCTGATCACAAAGATTTCAAAAATAAATATCGCGAGTAAGATGATAGTTTATAAAACAAAAATGATATTGACCATGTAAAAAGGAACTCGAATATGCGAGAGATTCTTGTTCTTCATGGACCACAGACTCTCTCGAAGGACTGTGGTTCAAGTTAATTTCTTGGAATTACTGCTGATATATAGAGAAAGTGAAAGTTTTGGCTTCATTCTAAAATTTTCTTGGCTCTACTGGTTTTTGTTAATTATTTTTGGTTTTGGCTCCACAATTTTTTTTTTTTTGTTTTAACTCTATTTTGTTTTGTTTTTCACTTTGGTGCGTAAATGCCTCTTCATGATCTTGTTTTGGTTTTGACTCCACGAATGCATGTTCGTAAGTCTTTGTTTTGGTTACAATGTGTTTTGTTTTTCAGTTTTGTCTGATAGTCTTTTCGTAATCTTCTTTTGGTTTTGGGAATGTAAGACAAATGAGTGCTTATGTGTGTTAAAAGGATTAAGTGTAATAATTAAAGTAAAAGTACTTGTGTGAAAATGAGCAAATGTTTATAAAATTAGCTTGTTAACTTTTTCTTAAATACTGTGTAAACCCCAAAACATCAAAGTAAAATAAACGAAGGGAGTAGTTTCTTTTTCTCTATTTTTGTCTTGTTCTTCAACTCGTTAGTTTGGATTTGGTTTCTTTATTTTTACCTCAACAATTTGTAGTCAACTTTTATAATGGTTAAACACCTCAATACCAGGCACTAGCTCCCTTAACCACCTTCGGTCTCCCTTAACACCACCTTCGATCTCCCTCTCTCCTTTTGTTGTGCTGAGACCATCATGGACTTCATAGAAGTAATGAGGATGCTCTCGTATTATTTTACGTTATTGTAGGAATACTTCGGAAAAGTAAAGTTTTATCATTGCGAAAATTTAAAACTTACACACTTATGTTTAACTCATGCCGAACTTTGTATTTGATATTGGGATGGACATTTAGATATCCATTTGGTTCTTTCGGATTTTCGTTTCTTTGATTTTACGCATGTAGGATCCATATGTAACCAAATGATGTTCGATTCGATTCCAGTTCGTTTCATCTTCGGTTCAGTTTGGTTAAGGTCGGTTCAAATAATTCTAAAGAGAACGATTTAGAACGAAAACAGGTTCGGTTCATTATTTTTTATACAAACTACTCGAATATACCCGAATCTTGGTAAATAAAGCTGAACGCGTTTAATGTGGTATCGACACATGGCACAATTAGTATAATTCACGAGATCGTGCCACGTGTCATATAACTCACGAGATGATGTCATGTGTTTCTATTTTCCTTTTTTGTTTAATTAAAGAATACATTAAAATTCATTTCCCAAATAATGATTGTGGAAAAAACCAAAAAGACAAAAAATGAATGTCATAATCGAATAAAGAAATAAGTCATATTTCTAAATTTTCATTACCCTACGAAATAGAATAATAAAATTTTCATTACACTACGCAATAGAAAAAGGAAATAAGTTATATTTAAAATTCAAAAGTCTCATATTTATGTGTGTTGAGTTTTACAAGAAAATGTTTTACAGTTTAAATGTTTTACATATTTGTTTCAACAACTTACATTGTAGAGCGTTTAAAACAGGTATTTACACGGTGAAACCATTTTAAAGATAAATCATTAGACTAATTTTTTTGAAAACACTATTGATCAAATAAAGTTTAGGGACGATAACACAATTATTTAAATATAATTTTTTACCCGCGTGTTAACACGGGTCCTAATCTAGTATATTATATAGTTATACCTGGTATCTCTTTCGGTATAGTAACACTGTCTCTGCGTGAGCTAGCAGTTGGTGATGCCCAACTGTATAAGGTTCAGTTCCAGAATCTCCTCCAAATTCACAGTCGGTGCATCGACCTGGTGGATATGATCCATCTCCGTAACCTTTGGTTGCAAGGGAGTAAGGCTGATTCAGTGTGATCCAAAACTTCACTCTGTCTCCAAATCTTTGGAATAGAAGCTCAGCGTAATTCCTGTAGTCCTCCCTGTTAATTTGTATACAATAAAGATTGGGATACATATGAGTAAATTTAATGACAGAAATATTATTTACTTACCAGGAAAAAAAAATGGAAACGAAAAACCAAGATGTATATAAAAATAAGCACTTACACTATACGCGGGCTTAAGAAGCCTCCATACTCATCTTCCAGAGTTTGGGGAACATCCCAATGGAATATTGTAACATATGGTTCTATGCCTATTGTATTCACGGAAGAAAAATTATTTGTACGTTGGAAAATATTACAAACTATATATCATTTGTTGAAAAAAGTTATTATGAATTTACCATTTTTTTTTCAATTCGTTGATAAGGTTATTGTAGTATGTTATCCCTCTCTCATCTATTCCTCCGATCAATCTTCCCTCTAAGGTAATTAAGCACATACAATCCCAACATAAGTTTTAATACAAAAAGAACCTTATTAGAAAATTTGGATTAATTAAAAAGTTTGTTTTTAGATTTACTTGGTAGAACCCTTGACCATGCAATCGAGAATCGGTATGCCTGGACGTTCAACTTTTTCAGTAATTTGACATCATCCTGTTCAAATCATACAAGTTTAAATTATATATATATATCTCCAAACCAGAAAAACGATAATGTTAACCATAATGAGTAATAGGCTCACACCTTGTTTACTAATAAACCTAAAATACATAGTTTTTGAAATAAACAATATTTTGTCATACAGATGGTTTTTTGAACATATATATTATAAATAATCACAACCGATATATTATATATTATGCTAAAAATCCGATATTAATATAGTTTTTTTATAAAAACAATCAATCATACACAAACATGTAAATGTATACTAACTACCTCACCTCCTAAATAAATAGAGAAAGCAAAGCCAAACCAAGTGTTATTATACAAAAATTTATATTTTGATTCGCATTTCCTAAAATACATGATTAATCTGTTTTTTTTTTTTTAACTATAAGACGCTCATCCTCGTCAGCGCCGGTGTTTACGTGTCATTTTAGAACTCTTTACACATTATTCTTCATGTTTTCTTTGTCTTTTTAGAACATTTACTAATGTAGTAATATCTAAGTCTAAACACACTGAGAAAAAGTTACAGTTTGGTAAGACCCAAACGAACATTGTAATCCAAGGACGAGGCTATCTTAACATTTTCATTGTGTGAAAATGAGACTGTGAAATCCACAGAAAGCACCCAGGAAAGCTTCTCTTTTGGCGTCTTTGCATCCAACTTTGTGGCTTACAACATAAGTTTCAAGGTAAACACATCTATATTAATTATCATTTTCCTAAAACCTTAATGTATCGAGTTCTCATATATAAATGTTGTTTGGTCGGATGCAGAATGATTCACCAGAACCTAAACCTGGTGTAGATGATGGTCAAGCAGTAGCTTTACGAATTGATGGCGACCAAGCGGCCTTCTTCAACTGCAGATTCTATGGTGCGCAAGACACGCGGCTGGATAATAAGGGAAGACATTTTTCAAAGGTTGTTTTATTCAAGGGTCTGTAGCTTCATCTATGGCAAGGTAAACCCATCAATATCAATAATCAGTTTCCTAATTAAACTTTGATGTACAGAATTCTCATGTATAAATGATTAGTGTAAAATTTTGTAGATGGGAATTATGCTAATTTTTTAGGTTCACAATATACCTTTTGTCTTTTTGGAAAAAGGATATTCTAAGAAAAATGTTATCAAGATTATATTCTAATGTGGTATACTGGTTGTGAATATATTGGTAGTGAATTTGAATGGTGTTGGCAAATTATTTGGTATCCAGATTCAACATAATCAAATTTAGCTCATATTTTAAACTGGATTTTGCATGAGACCCTTTTAAACATTTTTTGGGCGTATGTTATGCATCTTTTAGTAAAATAATAAGCATTTCTTGAGCATTTTTTAAGAAAAATATATGTAAAATCCTATTACTATGTAAAATCATTTTTACTACTTAGTCAATAAATGTTCGTGTATTTGTCATCAAACCATACCGACGAAATGGTTATGAATGTTCTAATTAATTTCTCATCTTTAATTTCATATATGATAAAATATTATTAATTCCCTTTCGACGAGTCAAACTTTTAGACTCTATAAAGTCTTAATCTTTTTCTTTTTTTCAATTAAAATCTTAATCTTTGCCAGAAAAAATATATAAGAATAGTTGCTATCGTAAACGTGTTATTAAGCAATAAGCATCATTAGCCATCTTAGCGTACAATTTCACCGTACCCCGATTCGATCGCCTGTCGGTTGATTTACAAATTTTGTCTTAATTAATTATAATCTCAACTACTATTCCTTTTAAAAACCATCTTATTAGAATCATTAATTACGTAACAAAAGGCATTATTGTTAGTAACATAAGATTAGTAATGCCAATACATACGTTATTATAAAATCATTTGTTTTGTTTTACTACTTTATACTCTATAAAACTAGAAATATATTTTATAGTCAATGAGAACAAGACAAACATTGTAATGCAAGGAAGAGGATACCTAAACACATCTATTGAATGGAACGACACTGCCAAATCTTCAGGAAGCACTGC
Organism: Odontarrhena argentea; assembly: GCA_900406245.1. Lineage (NCBI taxonomy): Eukaryota > Viridiplantae > Streptophyta > Magnoliopsida > Brassicales > Brassicaceae > Odontarrhena > Odontarrhena argentea. Next base: position 16,403 of record OVAF01001221.1, on the reverse strand, counting down.
CGATAGCTTCTCCTTTGCTGTGTTTGCAACTAACTTCGTACGTAGCTTACAACATAAGTTTCAAGGTAAAAAACTAGATTTTGAGTGGTTTGATTTCTAAATTGCAAGTATATGATTGTTTTGTTTTGAGTGGGGGAAGAACAATGCGCCAGAACCAAATCCCAGTGAAGATGATGCACAAGCAGTAGCTTTAAGGATTGAAGGAGACCAAAATGCTTTTTATGGATGTGGATTCTACGGTGCTCAAGACACCCTTTTAGATAATAAAGGAAGACATTTCTTCAAAGATTGTTTCATCCTAGGGTCCATAGATTTCATATTTGGCAATGGAAGATCACTCTACCAGGTTTTAAAAAAAAAAGTAGAACACATACATGAACATTCCAAAACTTGAGCATAACATTCTGAAGTCACTAGCAGGATTGTACAATAAATTCAATAGCAAAATTAGAGAATGCATCAGGGATTAGCGGATCTATCACAGCTCAAGCAAGGGAATCGAAAGATGAACAAACAGGATTTTCTTTTGTGAATTGTAAGATAGATGGAAGTGGGAAAGTGTGGCTTGGACGAGCTTGGGGAGCGAGCCTATTCTACCGTCGTGTTCTCCAACACGTACATGTCTGGAGTTATCACACCAGAAGGATGGAATGATTGGAGGGACCCTAGCAGAGAAAAGTAAGTCTACAATTTATAAACACATTTCATATATACATGAAACATCTTAATTGAATGTGTTTTTGTTTTCAGGACGGTGACTTTTGGTGAGCATAAATGCTATGGAGCAGGAGCAGATTACAAAGAGAGGGTTTCGTTCGGGAAACAACTCACTGATTCTGAAGTATCTTCTTTCGTAGACATTTCTTATATAGATGGCGATCAATGCCTTCATCACGCTAGTATAATAATAAAAATCTATACAAAGTTGAAGTAATACACCTGATTTGATTTATTCTTCATTCAAACTATTCAAAAATATGCGTAAATATCCAAACTAACAATTGAACCGTAAAAAATATAGAACAAATTATAGAATATACCCGAACTACCCTAACATATCCAACCCTAAACCAAAATATGTACGAGTTTATTATTTTTTGGATATCCAGGTACTCGTTCGGTTTTTTATTCGATTTAGATTCTTCGATTCTAAGATTTGAGAATCCGTTTGGATATTTTAAAATCGGAGCTCGGTTCTGGATTGGTGATTGGTTCCGGTTATTGTGCCCCTGTCCTAGCTGGTATGGTGATAAGCAAGCATTTTTTTTTTTTTTTTTTTGTCACGTAACAAGCATATATATATATGTATATGTGTATATTGATTCAAACTTAAAACTTGCGAGATGTGAGTCTGAGGTTTGGAGAGTGAATTAAATGAATGAATTACTTCCATAAGGTAACACTTAATTTTGTTTGATCAAGGTCTTCCTGGGCTTAGTTGGTAAATGAATATTTGGACATTTTCAAAGTGGGGAGCTTACTTTACTAAGAGTAGGTAAATGAGCTGAAAAAGGGTTATGACTGTCCCAAATACTAAAGTTTTCCTTTGGTGAGTTTTGTACCATTCATCAACATAACAGAAATGGCTGCATCCTCCTCCAGACAAAGTCAAATGTATTGTATACTGCTTAATAATTTTACCTTTCCTTGAGGCTATTCTGAATCCTAAAGAATGACTAGTGTATCGAATTTTGCTTAACCAGACCTTGTTAAGTGGCTCGAGACTCTGGGATATACTTCTTCAAGCTGGATTCTAATAAGGCTAATAATATGGACTCCAGTCCTTAAACCGTTTATGCCCATTTCAGTAAACTAAATCTCATATCAACTTCTGAATCATCATAGTGTTCTAGAAATGATGTTTTTCTGAAATAAGATCTTCACACAGAGAGGCTTGTATACAAATGCAACTCCAATTTCATTAACGGACAACGAATCCATACCAACATGTAAAACCACAAAGTAAGAAAACCTATCTGTATATCCCTAGCTAGCACAATTCTAAGACATTTCACTAAAACCAATTACGAAATAGCTGGGCAAGACCCTAAAATCTTAGAAAACGGTTTAACGTATAGCAACGTGGGTTTGGATGAAATTCCAATCCAGTGGTGTACCTTCCATGTAATTGCTCCCAAGAACCTGATAAATCTTCTCTGCTGCCATCTCTGTCTCTTTCTTAACTCCATTGATTCTCTTCATACTCCAAGCAATGCGTGACACAAGTTCGTACTCACTGTCACGAAACCTCACAGCTTCTCTACGCACAATCCTCGCTAACCGTATGAGACCTCTACGCACAACAACCTCTCTTTTGCTCACATTCACCATCTTCCAAGCCGAATCCACGAGAGTGTAAAACATATCGTACGTGATGTGGTTCCCTGGTACATTGATAAGATGCAGCATCAGGTTGAACCCAGCTTCGAAAGCTAAACACCATTCTTCGTTGTCACAATCTGGATCAACCAACCCTTTTCGGATCTTCCCGCAAAGATTATTATCCAACAAAGGTATCAAGAACTCCTCATCGAGAACCATTGGCAATCCACTGAAGATCAAGAGCATTTTCTTGTTATCTTGCAGAGAGATAGTGTAGGAACAGAGCTCGTACCAAGGCATGTTCTCGAGGAAGACATCAACCGCAACACGAGAGATGATTCTCGAGAGGAGTTTGAAGTCATGATCGGAGGTTTCTTGCAGAAGAAGGCAAGTATTGAGACGGGCTTTGATGTTCTTCACGGTGGTATCTTTCAGAAACATTCGGTTGTCTTCAAGATCGATGAGAAGGGTATCGAGTAGAGAGAGGGAGTGAGATCGAATCTTGGCGTTGTGGAGCGGCGTGGATGTGTAGACTCGGAGGAGATACACGGCGATGAGATTAGGGAAATGGTGTTTGAAGGAATCGTAGAGATGCTTGGAAGAATCGTCTGTTTCTTTACCGTAACAGAGCTTGGTGACGAGTTTGGTAAACTCTGTGAGGTCATTCGTGTGGAGAATCTCTTTGACTTTTGCTACGAAGTAGGTTTTAGATGCGGTGAGTGGAGGAGGAGGGTACGATGAACATGGCTGATCGTGAGGAGACATGTTTGAGTCTGATCACTAGGGCTCCCGATACTCTCAACGATATTATATATATATTCTTAATAACAGAAAAGATTTTGACGATTCTCTTCTTTTCAATTCAATATATATATGTGTTGAGCACGTGCTATATCCAATCTCAATTCTCAACTCAACATTTAGCGTCCGGTTTCCTAAAATCTGAAATCCAACAAATTAAACCAAACCATATGATACCAGAAAAAAAAAAAAAAAGAAAGAAGATAATACAAGATTTTCACCAAGGTTCAGGATTTGCCACGTGGGAATGAATGCTTTCAGTCACATAGACTCATAGTCACCATTTTAGAGTCAGAACCAGTAAACAAAAAAGAAGAAGAAAAAATGGGAGATGAAACGGTGCGTTTTGGCCTTCTCGGATGCATCAGATACGCGTCAAAATTCGTCAGAACAGTAACTCAATCCTCTAACGCCGTCATTATCGCCATCAGCGATCCGTCACTCGAAACCGCTAATAACTTCGCCGCCGCAAACAATTTGTCGCCGGAGACCGTCTCTGTCTACGGAAGCTACGACGAGCTACTCGACGATCCACGCGTTGACGCCGTCTACTTGACGATGCCGATCACTCAGCGTGGGAAATGGGCGGTTACGGCGGCGGGGAAGAAAAAGCATCTCCTGGTTGAGAAACCACCGGCTCATGACGTGGCGGAGGTTGAGAGGATCGTCGAGGCGTGTGAATCTAACGGCGTACAGTTCATGGACGGTGCGCTTTGGTTGCATCATAAACGGACGGCCAAGATTAGAGATACGATTTTTGACTCTGGATTGCTTGGAGATATTCGCCACGTAAGCTTTTGTCTTTTAATTATATAATGTATATATATTGCAATTTAGTCCTTATAATTTGTTACTTGGCATATAAGTTAGAACTACTCAACTAATCTACTCTAGTGTATTAATGAATCCATTTGATGAATTTATATGTTGGAGGATTGATTCTAATTTATAATGTTTCACTAATAACACTGGTATTTAATTTTATATGTATATATTGTGCAGATGTACAGCACGATGACGACTCCAATACCGGAGCAAGTACTTGAGAGACTGACCAAAGATGCCATGGGTTTCGCTGGAGCCATCGGAGAGCTTGGATGGTATCCTATAGGTGCAGCTCTGTGGGCTATGTCCTACCAAATGCCCACTTCTGTTAGAGCTCTTCCCTCCTCAATCGCCACAAACTCGGTTGGCACCATCTTGTCCTGCTCTGCCTCCCTTCAGTTTGGTTCAACCGCAACTGCAACCGCCATCGTCCATTGCTCCTTTCTTTCTCAACTTTCCACTGACTTAGCGATCTCAGGTTCTTACCATTGTTCAGATATACAGGCTCTAGTAATAATCTAGGGGCAACCAAATAAGTCTAAGTTTGCTTAAAACGGTTGATATTAGGAATATCGAGCAATCTGAACCGTAACCAAAACCCATTTGTAGTAAATTTGGTGCTACTGTATATTGTTTATGTTCATAAAAATCTGCAAAACTTATACTAAAAACCAAACCAAAACCATGAATAAAGAACCATGTATCAACATCGATTTTTTTACATGGATGGGCAGGATCAAAAGGGTCGATTCAGATGAATGACTTTGTGATCCCTTACAAGGAGGACACAGCTTGGTTTTCCTACACAAGTGGTGCTAAGTTCGTGGATATGCACACTGGTTGGAATATGATGCCGGAGAAAGTTAATGTAGACTGTGACGGAACTGAGGAGTCGCAGGAGGGGATGATGCTGAGAGAGTTCGTGAGGCTTGTCCAAGGAATTAAGCGGGGAGATTCAGAGGCTGATCGGAGATGGCCAGAGATTAGTAGAAAGACGCAAATGGTGGTAGACGCTGTGAAAAAATCTGTTGATGCTGGTTATGAAGTGGTTTCTCTGTAAATCCTATTGAGATTCACTGTGATCAGACTGTGATATATAATAATGTATTAGCAATATAGATTTACTCGTGGTAGCTAGCTCCGAGCATCTTTGGACAAGGCAAGATAAATATACACTTGATATAAGATACAAATCCCTTATGCTTATACCCATACCCATAAACAAACATTAGAGCTAACTTCTTGGTCAATCAATAGATAGTTGTGGTGATATAACGAAAACATATTAGCAATGGTTTGTGAATCTCTCACTGTACATAATAGAGTATAAGAGTAATGAAGCTCGTGCAACCAAATTAAGAATCCAAAATACAAAAAGAGAGAGAGAGAGAGAGAGGTAAAAAACAAAGAAAGGAAAGCTCAAAGCTTCAAGGTTAGATCTGGAAAAGAGCTCTCCATATCCACAGATTGTTTGACCTCCAAGAAATCCCTTTTACTTTCATCAGCAGCAGCCGCATTCTCGGTTTGCCTGAAACTCCCTGGCCAGAGCAGTTCGGGCTCGTCGTCCTCCACGAAAAAGGGTACGCAATTACTGAAATACCCCTGGTTAAACCTGGCAATGTTCCTAATAATGGTTTCTTGAGTAGGCCTAATGTCGTGGGGAGAAGCGTGCGCCCGGATTCCGAGAGTCCTGAAGGACGTCATGTTACTATTTCCGCTTCCGTGGAGCGGTAGGCAAGAGAGAGCAGCGGCTGTAGCAGCCGCTGCGTAGGTGTTACATGATCCTCTACCGGGGAACACCCCAGCGAGACCCATACGCATGGCGCGTTTGGCGAGGGTTCGCTCCCGTTTGTGAGCATTTTGGTGACCGCCAAGAGCCTGAGAGCTGTAGAACTTCCTTTGGCAGTAGTTGCAAGAGAAGACTCTCTTTGACACTTGCTGCTCCGGGTTGCTACTTTCGCTCGTGCTTGAAACTGGCATCGAGGATTCAAGATCCATACTGTTGTTGTTGAAACTTAGGCTTAGATTTAGAGAGATGGCTTTCTCATCCTTATCAACCGGAGACAAGTTCGAGGCAACTTGGCTACTGCCACTGTCGGAGTGATCATGTTCCGATGAAGCTTCCATTTCCAAGTCTAATATCGGTCTCATGATTACTTTAAGGTCTTTTCTTTTTCTGCAAGGAGGTAAATGTATGTTATGTAGAGAGTTACAAGTTTAATAATTTGGATTGACCGCAATAAGTCGATAATGCCTTATAAAAAAGATTAATAATATATACTCATGAAAGAAAAAGATTGTGGGGGAAACATTGGTGTGACTATAAATGGTCCTAGCAAGTCAAATGACTAGACAACATCAGAAGTGCCAAATTTAGTACTGACACATCCATCCATCAAGCAGTCATGTTTTCACTAAATTAAAAATTAAATTAGTTGATTTCCAAACATAATTTTTTTTTTTTTTTTTTTTACCTACTACTCACACAATCTATTAAACGTATGAATTTTATTGTGTATTGGGTACGGGCTCTCCTACAAACTGCGATCCAAACATTTTCTTGCTTGATATATACACAAAGACAAACAAAACAACACAGATCGACACACAGAGACATAGAGACATATACACAAAGGGACAAACAAAACAACACAGACACACAAAGGGACAAACAGATATAGCAAAAAAGATCACCGACAACAAAATCCGCTTACTTGCCAAGCAGTTTCATAGTCTATAATATCTACACACACAAATATAACATATCTTAATCTAATCTTAATCTATTCTGGAAAAAATCTAATCCCAATACTTTTAATCCCAATTTAAACTGAGATTGTGAAACGCGAATGGTAACATCACAAAAATTATTTGTCAAAAACGCACATAAATCTGTTTTCTTAAAAATTTGGGGACATATATATTACTATATTAAGATAACTAATCAGAAATTAAGAAACTTATTAATGTGAGGCTCTCAATGTATAAATAAAATTTATAGTTGATATAAGGGCATCCACACAAAAAAGGAATTAAAACTAAGTTTGTGTACTCGCACATAAAAGGCAATATTTGACCAGAAACTTTTACAAAGTTTTACAACCATAAGAGTAATTGTGAAATCAGTATTCAAAAATTTTCAATCCTAGATTTACAATTTTGACACAGAAAGATTAATCCAAGAACATGGACTTAGAATCTTCAAGAAAATAATGAAAAAGCAAAGAAAAAAATAAATGATTATATTCATTTATATACCTTAAGATGAGGAAGAGAGAAAGCAGGCTTGGGATTTGTAGGAAGAACTAGGAGTTATGATAAACTTTGTCTCCATCAATGCTCAAGTTTACTTTGAGGAATTAAAAAGAAAGAGAGAGAGAGAGAGAGTTATGTTGTGTTGTGAGTGTTATGTTTGGTTTGGGAGCACAAAAATAGAGGAGAGAGTGGATATGTATAGTGTAAGAAGATGTTTTATTATTATGGGAAAAGCTAAGGTTACTCTGAGTGGGAGTGGAGGGGACAATGGTGGGACGTCTCACACTTAAGTCAGACTACATTTTTCTTTTTCTTTTTTATATCTTCGGATAATTTTCTTTATTTTCACCTTTTAAAAGAACTAATAATTGATTATGTATGTGTGATGGTTCAGTTGGTTTCTTACTCAGGGTCCATAACTCTATTAGTTATTAATTAATTTTGTTAACCATATTAGATGTCAGGTGCAAGTGCGGCCAATTGAATCAGTTGAACTGGTAGTATCATGGGATCTGAGTTCAAATCCAAAGTGTTACATGTAAAGAAAAATTATTTACGATCTATTGATCTTAATCTTAAACCATTGCCAGAAGTCAGAGACCTTTATAATTTACTCGGGAAATTCACATGAGTTTATAAAATTGGCATTTCTAATATAGACTTAAAATATAATATATTATATAAATATATGATTGAATATCTATATTCTTTATGATTTAATTGATAATATTTTTGTAGAAATATTCATGGAAAAATATTATAATAATTTTTTAAAATATGTAAAATATCAATATTAAATTAGTTTTTTTATCTTTTTAGTTTTTATTGAATATTTTATATGCATGATCTATATAAAATCATGGTGATATTTTGACTAAATATTTTCGGGTAAAACTTCTATTTGTATGCTCTATTTTGGGAATAGTGATAGATACTACTAAGAGTCTAAGAGCATGTCCAATGGAGGTTCTTAGTAAGAACCCTTAATTAAAAAAAAAAACCTAAAAAAAAAAAATGAGTTGGGGTTCTTGAAAAGCACATGGACCTCTTATATAAGAGCATCTTCAATGGTGATCTTTTAAAATGAGGTTCTTACATATATTATTGATTAATTTTATTATTATTTAATTTTAGAGGTTCTTAAAATGGGTTTGAGGTTCTTAAATAAGAGACTCATGTGTCTTTTAAGAACCCCATCTCAATATTATTCTTTTTTTTTATTTTTCTTTAATTAGGGATTCTTACTAAGAACCTCCCATTGGGGATGCTCTAAGAACTCTAAACCCACTTTCAAGAACCTCTAAAGTTAAATAATAATAAAATTTATTACTAAATTATGTAAGAACCTCATTTTAAAATACCGCCCTTAGTGATGCTAGCCCTCGCTAAAAGCTCTGCTTTTGTCCTCCAAACATTGCTTCAAAATTTTCTATTTGTCCTCCAAACATTGCTTCAAATTTTTCTCTTTAGCCACTCACTGCTTCATGCTTCTTTCACTAATTGATTAACCATGTATTCATCACATCTGGACATCCAATGAGCTTCATCCCAATCTTCACTCCAATAGTACATAAAATAACCCAAAATGCACGTTATATGGAACCAACCACATCACACACATCATACAAGTACGAGGTTTAGTATTGGACTACATATCTAACTCATGCAAACGAATAAGGCTAACCGGTAAAAATTTCTAGACAAAACTTAGAGATCGCATGTGTGAAGGTACTTCACATCATACAAGAACGAGATTTAGTATTGCACTACATACCTAGCTCATGCACACGAATAAGGCTAACTGGTTAATATCTCGAGACAAAGCTTAGAGATCGCATGTGTGAAGGCACTTCGAAGAGGGTCATATAACATGCTCTGGTCTCGTGCATAAGGAATGTAGTCTAGAATCTCTCAGTATTTCAAAAAATAAAAAAAAAATTATGTGAAATAGAAGCCTAATCGATTATTCAAACTTGAGTCTAAATGATTTATTAATAATGATTTATTAATAACCAAGTGATTTTAACATTATAAGTGATTATAATATAATAAAAAAATGATAATGCAATTACATGAGTTTTTAATTTTAGAAAATACGTCTAAATACACATCAACTATCCTAGATAGAATATCTTTTAGTTTTGATTGATTGTTTTTGACGTTTCTTCGTTGAATGACAATGAATAAGATAATTATTTGGATCATTTCTATAATTCAGAATATTTCTTTAGATTAGTGGTATAAGTGTTATGTTTTGGTTTGTCTATCAATTTTTTTTTCCGATTACGGTTTTCTAAAATACTGGGCCGACTTTGACCAAAATGACATTAGAATATGGAGTCGACGAAGTTTTGCAGCATGGTAGCGGTACAAAAAGTAGAAGCTCATGCATTATTATATGTTTTTAAACATCTCTCAAAATTAAACTACTTCCATTTTTTATTTCGTGATTATTCTGGAAGTTACATTAATTCATTTTTAGAAATACCAAAATTTTCCGAAATTATTGTTTTAAGTTTTATTGAATTATTACAAGTATAATTTCAATTTCAAATGATATTCGAGTATAAATTTGAAATTATATTTGAAATATTTATATTGCATATATATGTACTAATTTTTATATTCTTTGTATTTATTTAATAAATATTAGGGTCACATAAATCATTTTTGTAATTATTCTGGAATGATGTTTCACCATATTTTTAAAAGAAGTCAAACATTTTTTAATTATAGAAAATATTTACAAAATTATTTATTGACAAAGATAGTAAATAAATTAGTTTGTTGTATAAAATGAATATTTTCAATAGTAGTAATAACAAAAATTGATTATGTATGTCTATTTTTGTTTTTATTATTATGAGCGGCACATAAATTTTTTTGAAAAAGATTTTCTATTAAATAAACATCGGTACAAGAGTAAAAAACATAATCGTCTAAATCAGTTCGGTTCAAAAAATATAAGAACCCTAAAATTATAAGGAGATATGCCGCCGCATACTTTTCTCGAGCAGCTCTGCTAGAGCATCACCACCCACACCATAGGACAAAACCATATCTTGAGATTCCCTAGGCGCAAACCGGCCGAGGAGATAGCTTCCAGCGAGGAGTTGAAACGACCAGACAAACAGGAGAAACGACAGAAAGGAGGAGGGAAGAAGGATGAACATAGAGAAGTTCCTTACTCCACGCGCCGCCAAAGAGAACCAAAGAAAAGAGAGGACTGAGAACCTTTGGGGAGGAGAGGCCGCCGTACCATCCGAGTTCTTACCACCGTTCTCAAAGCGGAATCACCAGAAGCAAGAGACCGAAGAAAACTTTTCTCGCTAGACCTTCACTTGAGCTTCACGATGAGGGAAGAAAACTAGAACGAGCACGTTCTTGTCTCCACCTAGACACCGACGCCGTGGAACACCGAAATCAACCATCGGAAAGATTTTAGGACTCCATGATCAGATCCAGTCTGCAAAGACTTGGAACGAAGATGCCAAGAACATAGATCAGAAAACGAGATACCAAAGCACCTCCGCCTCATGGCTAGAAAGATTAAGGTCCCCGAGATTTATGAGAACTAACTTGAAAAGATAGCAAGGGAAAGAAGATGAAAGCGTAAAACGGGGCTCTCTTCGACAACGGTAAAGGCACCACCTCACGTCGAAGAGACAAATTCAATCGTCTTGGTTGCTCACAAGAGAGAGAGAAAAATGATAGTTTTTTAATTAGTTGGATACTTCAAGAATTTGAATCAATAGTTACACGGATTACGACAAACAAATAAATATTAAAAGATTTAGAAGGAGAAAATATTTGTATGAATATGTACAATATTGTATTTAAAAAGAAAATCATAAGCATGATTTAATTTCTTTTTAAAAACATCTGAAGTATAAATAACCATGTGGAGATTTTTTGTATTAGTTTCTTATGAATGATTTTTGAAAAAATTGAAACCACAATTTCTAAAAGTAAAATTGAGATGATTAGTGTGTAATATAAGAACCCAATCATTTTACATTTCTATTATGTTATATCAGTTTAGGTAATCCTATCACAAATATTTTTTAAAGCGATTACTTATACAATGCCTAAGAGGAATGCAGTAAACCTAGATTTCCTTGAGAAGAAGGATCGAAAACAAGACTTGAAACCCTAGCAACTCGCTCTCGCCACTTATCAAGAACAGTCGATCACCACTTAGATTCGATTTCCTGTAGCGCAAGCGATTGTCTTTATTCGAATATCATCGATTAGTGAAGATATACTTTCTCCTATCGTTCCATAGTGTTGTCTTAATTCGAACTGTTTAAAATCTTCCCAAACAATAATCAATCACATATATTCATAAATTCTCTCAAATACCACTTTTCAAAGGTATCATTTGATTTTTTTTTATTTTTTAAATATCACGCTTAAAGATTTAGGGTAGGTTAGGGATCTGGGGCTTAGAGTTTAGGATTCAAAATTTATACGGTTATATTTTCGCATTTAATAACTATTTAAGTTTTTTTTATTTTGAAAACAATATTTTAAGATAAAACACTTACAAGAGCTCAGAAAACTAAGCCGGTGGGACACATCCGACGTGACACAAATCCTGGTCGAGAAGTCGAGCACCTCGCGCCACACTATTTGCCTTGACATTTTAATCCCTTGGGATCCGCGCCAAAAAGGAAAAAAACTGTCCCCTTAAAAAATCAAAACCTTCCACGTTAGTGGAGAAAGCCGGTCAATCACCTCTGATGGACGTAATATTCATCAACTCCGTTGAGTATGTAAAGAAAGTTACTGAAATTTCGTGTTAGGTAAGCATGCTTTCCATCGCCCAAAGAAGTGCATCAAACTCGGAATGTATAACGACAAACTTCGAAGCAAATTCCTAGTACCTATAATAACTCATGTATCCTCCTTGATACAAAACCAACCAAGGCCTAACCTAGTATCTGAATCTTTCCATGAACCATCAATGAAACATTTCGTCCCATAGAAGTCTGAAATTATTGATCCCCTTTGATCATCAAAAGAATTCAATGCATCCAAGCTTCCTTGTGCATCTTTAAATGCCAAAACTATCTGAGTTTAAAGTTTAAGATTTTAGGGTTTAGTTTTTGGGTATTTAGAGTTAAAAATGTTTTTAGGTTTATGACTTTCAGGTTTAGGGTTTTAACCCCAAACCCTTGATTATAAAACCTTAAAAACATTATAAGAAATTTTAGAATATTTAAATCATAAGTTTACTTTAAATTGATATAGTTTTGATTAATAGATCTTAAAAAATGATATTCCTAAAGAATGTAGCTTAAAAGTCGTTTAAACCCCTATATATACACAATTTTTCTTCACAATTTTTTTTTTATATTTTGTTTATTTTATGGTAAAAGTTGACTATTTAGTACATATACATTTTAAAAGAAAAATAATTAAATTTATTAAAATTTGTTAAAGGGTAACATTTGGGGTTCAAATAGTAACAACGGTTAGCGGGGCGTAATAAGTTGTGGGTGTTTTACGGTGCAGTTAAAATAGTAAAAATTCATGCTCCGGAATAAGTGTAATTCATATAAAATTGAAAATAATGGTGACTGTGGTTTGCGGGGCGAATTAAACTTAGAGCGGTTTGCGATGCAGTTTGAATAGTACTGCGGAACAAGTTCGGTTACAAAACAGTGAAAATAAATGCGGTTGTGATGAAACACGGATGGTAACATATAATCTAACTGACGAAAACCGTACTCAAATCCGCTTGTTTAGTTCACTATTCAACGCCTAAATGCGGTTTACGACCTCTCTATTAAATGTGAAGTGTAAGTTTTGTACCAACGTTTGATCTAAAACTCTCTATTAAATGTGAAGTGTAAGTTTTGTACCAACGTTTGATCTACAAAAGAAGTTTTGTACCAACGTATACAATACGAGACATTGATGTGAGAGGTGAGACTGGGAGCAGTTGGCAAGTCCAAGATAAGAGAGTCCAAAGTTGAAGTGAAGATCATCACTACACACAAAGCATATCCATGTAGGACCACGACAACTAGTTCCATTTTTCAGTCTCCACTACTTACGTATGTTCTTGTCCAATATCCACATATAATTATATTCTCTGTACACAATAATATATCAACTTTATTAATTTTGCTCATATGCTCTATCTAGTTTCATGTGAAATTTCCAAAAATAGGGAATCGAAAGTTTTGAAGTATGATATATGTAGGGTTTAGATTCAGTCTTCAACGAGTCAACTATTCTTTGTTACACATTCGAAAAGATTAAATTCTGTATTTTTATATCTCTTATTTTGGAGTTGGAAGTGGGCATGTTATTCGCTGCCACTTCATTTCCATGCAATCATGATTTGATATGTTAAGATCATATCTTTGTCAATTTTTCTTATTTGCATTCGTTATGAATGATTGATAAAATAATGGGGATACAAGATAAAACTAGCTGATCTAGATAATACAAGGAAAAATAATAAGAGACAACATGATTTTAATAGGGTATGAATGGTGTTACTTTTTTGCGGGTTTAAAAATGGTTTTTAACAAATTTTTCGTTATATTATATTACCATTCACATTTTATTATAAATCATATTTATTTTCACTATATTGTACGAAATTGTATATGTTCTGTAATATTATTTGAATTACACCACAAACCGCTCTCAACTTATTTCGTTTTACAAATTGTGGTTACCATTCATAACCATATAGTATAACATAGAAAATTGAATATAATCATTTAAGTGATTTGTAAATGTAGCGTATAATAAATATTTTGTATTTAGATGTACAAAATGGAAGAAATTGTAAAGGATGGTGGCAGCATCCCAACAAAAGATTCTTTTGAGTTATTGTGTTTTCTTTTCTATCCTCCTTAAAAAAGAAACCAAAAAATAAAGAAAAGTGAAGTAGCTCCTCAGAGCATGGGGAGGACATCTAGTTTTTTTATTTTTAATTTTTTAAAAATATAGTTTTGAATGTATAAAGTTTTGAGTATGAGAACACTTTTGATTCTTTAAAACTAGTTATCTTGACCTTTGCTGTGCCTTGGTAGCCTCTCCTTGCACATTGGACCTTTGCTTCTTTAGTTTTCATTATTTTTTTCTTATCACCAAAACTGCTTTTTCATGTCTAATCACATAATTCGAATCTCTTTTAACATTGTGTACATGTGTATAATTGACATCCGCCGTTTCTTCGCTTCTACGTCCAAAAGCAACTGTGTCCTCACTCATATTATTGTAGCTGCTATATATGAACATACCTAAGTTTTTTCATACCTGATTTTTCTATTCGAGTTCACAAATTAATATATATATATATATATAGAAAGAAAAGATGGTTCAGAACTCGTTGACAATTTTTTTTTTTTTGATAAATTGATGAAATTTCTGGATCTATAATTCCTCCACTACCTGGACTAAAGTTAGATTCAACCAGGGACACAAAAAGACCAACCTCTAAGACTCCAAATGGTGACGTGCGGTTTGCGGTGCGGAATGGACTATTTGCAGTTTGTGGTGCGGTTGAAATAGTAAAAACGTATGCTGCGGATTAGGTACGGTTTGTAAAAAAACAGTGTAAATAAGTGCAGTTTGTGATAAAACGTGAATGGTAACCGATAACAAAAAAACGCACTAAAAACCGCAAATACTCGTTACCAATCAAGGCCTTAATCTACTACTAGAGACTATCAATACTTTGGACTAAAGTTTGGAATTCACATTTATTGTTATAGTATTTCTACCATTCTGTTCGACACTTCCAATTATTCTTTGTTTTTGTGCTTTCGATTTTATTACAAAACACCAACGCCAAGTTTTTCTTTTCTTGTAGATGGATACTAGCGTCAACTATTTACAAATTTGTTTTTTTATGCAGTAAAATAGAAAAGAATTATACAAATAAAACACGAGAATATTTATAGATACGCTCACTGAAATTTGAATTTATATGTAATGTTTTTCAAGCGGCGAGGTTTCCATTTTCTGTTTTTGATAAAAAAAGGTTTTTGTTTTTTGTTTATCAATAAATGTTTTATGATTTTACAATACGAGTTTGATACATTACTATCTAGTCTATTCTAGTACCCATTCTCTTAGTATTTTACTATTTTACAGTTAGGCAAACAAACGAAGCTTTGATGTAGGTTAGTCTAAAGCCACATGCTTGTACCCTTTTACGAAAACGTTCAATATTTTATTTTAGCATTATTGTACCTTTTTAGTTTTTAGTTTTTTTCTTATATTTCTGGTTGCTCTCCGATCCTTCTTTCCATAATGCGTTTTCATCTTCCACTTAACTTATTTTCAAAGAGTTTATACTTTATATCACATGCCTAGTACAATTATAAAATTATACATCAAAGTTTTGATTATTTTGATCAAAGTTCTCTTTTGGAAAAGATGATAAGACGTGAAACGGAGCTTTGAAGATTTGGTTTTCATATAGGAAGATTTGTTTCTTACAATTTTTTTTTTAAAAAGATTTGTTTCTTACATGGTCTAGTTTCAGGTGGTAGTGTACAACTAAAAAGCTTTCCCAACAATCATAAAATAAAAATATTACAATTTTAATTACTACATGCTATAGTACACCCATGCTATTTCAAATAGCTCTCTTTATCGCAATTAATTCTTGGTAAGTGTAGTAAATTATAGAGCTATAGGACTTTTGATAAAAGCAGCAAAATGATGGTACATCTGAAGCATTTTTTGAAGAGGGAATTGGGTGAACAAAAAAATGAAAAATTAAAAAGTAACCATAAGACTTTAATTCAAGGGTTGAAATTTTGCCACATATGAAGAATTTCGTTATTTGATAAAATATAATTTTTTTGATGGTTATTGTTGCCAATTCCCTTAGTAAAAAACTATTTTTGAAAGTATTTTACATATTACGGTTAAACCAAAAATACACAGGGGCCAAAATCCAGTTATTTAGCAAAATAATGATTTTTGAGAGGCAAAGAACTAATAAGAAGAAAATAGTGAATTGGAAGAGTGACAAAATTGAGAGTTTTGAATGTTGATAAGGATTTGGGATTTGGGATTTGGGATTTGGGTAGAATGGAAGAAAGCCTTGCAACATCAATTGCAATATCAATACATGCATCTCTCAATTGCTTTTTGATAATGACTTGTGCTTATATTTAGAGAAGTCATTTTTTTTTTTTTTTTTTTTTTTAACCAAATTTTTA
>OVAF01001220.1:0-24609 GCA_900406245.1 Odontarrhena argentea | reverse complement strand
GAACCCGAACCGAACCCGATCCGAACCCGAACGGGTACCCGAATGCCCACCCCTATTTTCTAATTACAACAAGAAAACAAAATTATGCGAAAGTTTTTGGTTTGGAGAACAAGTTAAGCTGACGTGTCAAAGTAGTCCACGTCAGCGAATAGATAGATTACATACGTAATGAATATATATATATATATATATATATATGTATAGGTGTGACTAATTCATCAGTTTAACGTTATCCAATCATACAAGACAAAGCAATAATAAAGGTTGTGACTTTCTTCTTCTTGTTTGTCTCCCAAAGTTTTATCCTTATCTAGATTCCTTATTCCAATTCAAATCTCTTTATCTGTAAGTTTTCGAATTGACTTCTCTATTACATAATCTCTTTTGATTTCTCCAGAATTAGAAGGAAAAGTTTAAGGTTTTGTGTCTAATTTGTGAATCTGGTGATTATTATCAGGAACAAAAGATGAGTAAAGGTAGCAGCTTTAAGCAGGACAACGATTTCGGTTAGTGTTTTTTTTTTCTTTCATTGGTTTGGTTTTGTGATTGGAATCGATTTGGTGTTTGTATCTGATTGTTTGAGATGGGTTTTTGTGTGTAGAGAAGAGGAAATCTGAAGCTGGAAGGATTAGGGAGAAGTATCCTGACAGAATTCCGGTATGTTGTAGTTTTAATCAGATTTTGTGGTCTGTTATTTTTGAGGATTCTGATGTTTATATTTATCTGTGTTTGTGTATTGATTGGTTCAATTGCATGAATATCGATGTTTTGTGGTGAAAATTTGTAGTTTAGTTTGTGTTAATGATCTCGTTGGGACAGTAGGAGAGTCGATGTTTGGATTCATGTGTTTGTGTATTGATTTAATGTGTGATGTATTCAATTTTCTCTTTGACGACTCGTAGGAAATTTCGCAATCTAGTTTGTATCGGTGATTTCATTGGGACAATAGGAGAATGAATGATGGTTGAGATTCATGTGCTTGTGTATTGATTCAATTTCTCAAGCAAGAATTGTGGTGATACTCAGTTGTTTAGTTGGAGTTTTGATAATCTCAATAGAACAATTAGAGAATGAAGGAATGTTAGGATTTATGTGTTTGTATGTTGTTGTTCAGAAGTTTCACTTCTGTTTCTTTCGGATTGAATCATAATTAGCCTAGGGATTATTACAGAACATTAGCTTTTTCTCTGATTGAGAATCCAATACTGTTATGTGTTTTACTTACGTTGTGTAATGGGGTTTATGTATATCTGTTGCAGGTGATTGTGGAAAAGGCTGAGAAAAGTGAAATCCCAAACATCGACAAGAAAAAGTAAGGAACCATCTTTTTTCATCTTTTAACTCTCTTATACTGCAATGTTTCAAGATTTGTAGTTTCTAAACGGTTTAAAATTTTGGATCAATGAAGGTACCTTGTGCCATCAGACTTGACAGTTGGACAATTCGTGTATGTGATTCGGAAGAGAATCAAGCTAAGCGCAGAGAAAGCTATCTTCATATTCGTCGACAATGTTCTTCCTCCTACTGGAGAGATAATGTCAAGCGTCTACGAAGATAAGAAAGACGAAGATGGCTTCCTTTACATTACTTACAGTGGCGAAAACAC
Source organism: Odontarrhena argentea (assembly GCA_900406245.1). Lineage (NCBI taxonomy): Eukaryota > Viridiplantae > Streptophyta > Magnoliopsida > Brassicales > Brassicaceae > Odontarrhena > Odontarrhena argentea. The sequence goes on along the minus strand of OVAF01001220.1, from coordinate 23,003 downwards.
ATTCGGTGCTTCCTCATTCTGATTATGATTCTTCGAATTGAAAGAAACCGCTGCGTTTTGATGCTTCTTTCAATTTGTGTTTTTATTATCTCTTTAAAATCTGTGATTACTATGTTCTTGCACTTTTTAAAAATGTATATAGACTAATCTGAAATACTCTTCTTCCTAAAGAGAAGAATTTGGTTTTTTTTTTTTTAATAAAGGTGTTGTGTTTAACTTTCATTTGAAGCAAACCAAACCAAAAATCTATTGAAAAGATCAATGGTGAACTATAGATAAGAGCTATGAAGTGTGAACTTGATTTGTGATTTTTATCATCTCAAGTTGCATTTGGCAAAAATCTATTGAAACTGAAAGATGAATCATAAGAGAATCTAAAGGAACAGTGACTAGGGCCAATATGAGATAATATCCTATCAACAACGCGTAATCGATCTCAATCTATGCTGAATTTGATACATACCATTCAGAGAGACATACTGTGAACTGTCTCAACAATGTCGAAAACAAAATTTGTGGACCTTTTACTTTATTTACTAGCAAACAAACAAGCCTCAAGTTGCAAAAGCCAACTAGTAGCTGTCTGTATAGTTTTGTTTTCTTACTCAAATTTATCTTCACAATCACTCACATGTTCTTTAGTAATAGTCTCAGTCTTTCTATATAAACCATGTATCATATCTCTTCTTTACAATCATCTCAAAAGCTTCTAATGGCTTCTAAAGTTCTTGCAGTTACAGCTCTTCTTCTTACACTTAATCTTCTCTTCTTCACTTTTGTGACATCCACAAAATGTCCACCAACTACTCCTAAACCTCCGAAAAAATCACCGAAGAAGGAGCCTCCGGTTAAACCGACTTGTCCTAGAGACACACTTAAGCTCGGTGTTTGCGCAGATTTGTTGGGTTTAGTTAATGTTGTTGTTGGCTCACCACCAAAGACTCCTTGTTGTGCACTTCTTAAGGGTCTTGCTAATCTTGAGGCCGCGGTGTGTTTATGTACCGCTCTCAAAGCTAATGTGTTGGGGCTTAATCTCAATGTTCCGATTGATCTAAGCTTGTTGTTGAACTATTGTGGCAAGAAACTTCCTTATGGTTTCCAATGCGCTTGAAAGATTTGAGTTTTTTCAAATGAGAAATATCTCTCTGGTTTGCATTGTTCAGTTAAGTTTCTTCTTGTTATTTTGTATTGAGTTTGATGTAAGGCTTGGAATTGCTAATGAAATCTTTGTAATGTGTTTCTTAATTTTCTGATCAAACGTGCTTTGAGACTTTTCCATTAGTTTATTTAATACTCGTTCATGCAAAAACAATTACTAGTTCGAGTTCTGTGGAAACAACTCGTATTAACTATAAAGATTTGGACATAGTAGTGTTTGAATAAAGCAATCCAACAAAATACAAATTTAATAATATTTGTAACGACCAAGAGAAATGAACAAGCTATTTTTGCTCACAACATACAATATATGGAACAAAATATGGAACAAAAAATTAAACCAGATCTCTGGACAACGATTTTGTATGGACAACGCTTCTTACAATGAGTATAGGAGCAAAAAGGTCGAGACATCTGATTGTTAGGCAGAACACCCACCTCACGATCGTTAAAGAACCATGATGAACCCGGCTGCATGTACAAGTCTTTCCCAATCAAACAATCTATGTGTAGGGTGACACAACAGTACTCATCACACTTATAAAACCGGTCCTTCGGATTTACCTTTTTCTCACAAACTTCACACCAATTACTCATGGTACTCGTCTCCTCTCCATAAGAAAGCGTGAGTATATGCTTATCATGCTTATACCGCACCTTTTGAGGTATAGTAGCACATCTAAAACACAAAGAAAAGTCACACTCACCATCAACGCAATTGAATGTTTCCTCGTCACGTTTGCAAACTGAACACTCTCTTTTCTCATTTGGTTTGGATGTTAGGAATAAAGGATGCATATGACTTTCATGGACTAATGGCTCAGAAGTTGTGGCACACTGCATATTCAGCTTAAAACGAGAGCAATCTTCTTTACCACACTCATAGAAGAAACCACTTGGGCATGTCTGTAAACAAGCTGAACAAATACATTCAAAATATTTCGCAACGCCATGATATGTTCCCACCAGATTGAGTTGATGTGGATGTATTGGGTGGTATAATTTGCGAGACAGATTTGCACATTTTTCGTGAATTAAAAACTCGCATTCCAAACAGGAGTAGAAGTTACCAAAATAGATTGGCGTGATGCATGCTTGACACAACTTATTCTCGTCGTAATCTCTGCTTGCGTTCTCATCAAGTCTGAGATGATGTTGTTGATGACTGAAATGTTGTATGATTCCTTCGCTTATCCTCACAAATGGCTCAAGCACTTCTTCAATTTCTTCTGTCACTCCCTCGAGTTCTATACCATTCCACACATTACTCTGTGTGGCACATCTTGAATGAGCAGCATATGAACAACCGTCCTTGATACAAGAATAACCCCCGTAATCATTGTCGATCTTTCTTTGACAAACACGACAACACCTATCTCCTTGGCCAAAAGAAGGGGTAAAAGAGATACGATGGTGTGGATGGCGAGATATCTTTATGACTTTTGGTAAGCTGAGACACTTTTGATGGACCACAAAGTCACAAGGAGGCCGAGGACATACATAGAAAGGACAGCTTGGTTCCGTCAAGGCACATAGGCTGCAAGTCAAAGAAGCCATTCTTGGAAACAGAGCAAGTGGATGCTCATGCCACTTGGGAACGTCTATAGACAAGGCTGGAAGTGGTTTCTTCACACAATTTAGAGCCATAGCAAAATCGCAGGCAGAGCAATAGTAAAACATCTCTTCAATATTTTTATCACAGCAATAGCATTCCCTCATCCAATTCGACGAGAAAGCTTGGAGAGAATGTTTAGGGTGAAGAGGGTGTTTGACCTCAACTGGAGCCTTGTCATATTCTTCATGTTTTTTGCCATTACAATCTCGACAGCGAAAATAGATTTCTGTTGTACATCTCTTAAAGCTTACAGCTAACCAGCCACATACCTTCTCTGGTTGAAGATCTTCTATCACTGCACATCCCTTCTTTTTCTGTAACAGTGCTTGAGGGCAAAACGAGATAAAGGGAAGTGGCTCCCAGTTCATAGATCTGCAGCGGGAGATGATCTGCCTGATGAGTGGTGTGAGTTCCGGCTCTGGCTTGAGAAAGACTAGTTGGCTAATGAGTAATACAAGCTCAGATTCTTGAGTAGGCTCTGAATCTGAATCCACAGAGATGCTGATATGCAATGTTTGTGCAATGAGTGATACAAGCTCGGACTCCGAATCGGGTTTGGAGTTGAAAAAAGAAACAATTTGGTTGATGAATGATATGAGCTCTGACTCTGAATCCAAAATCATCGAGCTGACGAGGGAGAATATTTGAGTAACGAGAGATAATAGGACCTTCCACTCCGAACTCAGTTTGATGAGATTAAGTGTTTGGTTAGTGAGTGATACGAACTCCATCTTCGGGTTGAGAGAGTATATTTGATCACTAAGATCTAAGATCTTACTCCAATTCGTATCTTTAGCGATGCATGTAGAGAATAGCTGATTAAAGAGTGATGCCACCTCCAAATTCCAATGCGTAGAGCTGACAACAAAGATCAGGTCGGTCACAAGTGTTATGAACACCTCCTCCGTCTTCGAATCCATAGAGCTGCTTTGAGAGATTTATTTTGAGTAAAGTATTGTGTTTGCTGTATATTTGAGAGATTTCGAGTAATACTAATATATATATAGCTCAAGCAGTCTCTTATTTTATTATTATTATTATATATTTTTTCTTTCCAACAGATCAAGTGCTCTCTCTATTTATATCGCTTTGTGTTTNTTTTTTTTTTTTTTTTTTTTTTTTTTTTTTTTTTTTTTTTTTTTTTTTTTTTTTTTTTGCCCGTAATTTTCGGATTACCGGTTTTATTATCATGAGTTGATCTCAATTATTACACATGCTGAACAAAAATATAACTAACCTTCTAGATTCTACACCAAGAAAACGTGCTTTTTGTATTATATGATGCTGGCCCGAACTATAATATCTCATAGATATATTTATTATTTTAAGTGATTATTTATGATCTTAAAAATATAAAATTATTTAAATGTACTATAATTGATAATATAAAAGTTACATTTGATGAGTAATTATATATATATATATATATAATATAGATCCAAATTAGATTGTTCATAATATAATTAGCCGTCTAGTAATATCATTATGTCATCACCTAGATTCGAGTCAGTTTAATTAATGCATACATATTACATGTTTGTTGTCAGAAAAAAATTGATAATCTTCTTAATCTTGTTTTCCCATTTAAATACACACGATCAAATAATTAGCAAGGAATATCCAACTTTCTTTATCGTTATCTGACTTTTTTTTTTTTTAATAAACTATTAACTTTTTTAGAAAAAAAAAATAGGAAAAAGTCTTCAATCACCCAAAATTCAAAGCAACATTATCTGACTCTTGGTGATGGTTGGAGCTAAAAGTTAACTAGTCATTGTGGAATCTACTTTTTTTATAAGCAAGTGATAAGAGCAACTGTTTGGTAAAAGATCCTTTTTCCCTTGGAAAACATCTTTAATTAGTGCTCTGCATAGTTTAACACCTTAACTAGTGCTCTGATTTGTTTACTTTACACGCATAATTGGCGGGTCTCTGCCTTAACAGGTTCATAAAATATAAAATCATATAGTCATTCTCAAAACTTATTAGTACAAATATTTTGAGTTTGTAAATCTAAAATATCTTTATATTAGACTAATATTCTATTTAGCATTCGTCTAGATTCGCAATCTCAAAATATTGCGTAGAGCATGTAAGTTTTGAAATAGCAAATCTGAAGTCTCTTAATCATACTTCTGTGTACAATCTCGAATACCAACTGGACTAATATTATATTTAGTATTTGTTTAGTGATAATAATTTAAGTGATTAGGACGATTGTTTAGTAAAAGACTATTCTTTGCTTGGGAAGCACGGTACCAATGTGTAAACGAAGATAAACACTCTACTTTAAAACAAATGTGTAAATGATTGAAGAAGATCATGAAATATTTACTGTTGTTTTTATATTAAGCACCAACCTTGTTATGACGATTTAATATGGGGTTACTGTATTCTAAAGTCATTTTTTCCCATTCTGATCCACTTGCTATGATGATTTAATTTGGGGTTATTGAAGCTGCGGTGTGTCTCTGTACCGCTCTTAAAGCTAATGTGTTGGGGCTTAATCTCAATGTTCCGGTTGATTTAAGCTTGTTGTTGAACTATTGTGGCAAGAAATTTCCTTACGGTTTCCAATGTGCTTGAAAAAATTTGAGATTCTAAAAAGAGGAAAATCTCTTTCGTGTGCTTGACTTTAATGTAAGGCTTGAAATTGCTAATGAAATCTTGTAATGTGTTTCTTAATTCTCTCTTAGAAAAGGGGTTTGATCAGATCATATGTGCTTTCTGATCAAATGTGGTTTGAGACTTTACGATTAGTTTAATATATACTCGTTCAAGAATCACCCCTAATGCAAAACCAATTACAAGTTCGAATTCTGTGGAAACAACTCATATTAAGATTTTGGACATATTAGTGTTTAAATCAAGCAATCCAACAAAATGCAAATTTAATAATTTTTCTAACGACCAGAGCAATGAAGAAGATTATTTGCTCACCACATACATCTTATGGAACAAAATATTAATCCAGATCTCTGGAAAACTACTTTGTATGGACAACGCTTCATACAATGTGAGCAAAAAGGTCGAGTCATCTGATTGTTGGCTAGAACACCCACCTCACTATCGTTAAAGAACCATGATGAACCAGGCTTCATGTATAAGTCTTTCCCAATCAAACATTTAATATGTATGGTGACACAACAATACTCATTACACTTATAAAACCTTTTTTTCGGATTCACATTTCCCTCACAAACTTCACACCAAAAACTCATGGTACTTGTCTCCTCCCCATAAGAGAGTGTGAGTATATGCTTATCATGCTTATACCTCACCCTTTGAGGTATAGTAGCACATCGAAAACACAAAGAAAAGTCACACTCATCCTCAATGCAATTGAATGTTTCCCTGTCACGATGTTTGCAAACTGTACACTTTCTTTTCTCATCCGGTTTGGATGTTAGGAATAACGGATGCATGTGACTTTGATTGATGAATGGCTCAGAAGTTGTGGCACACTGCACATGCATCTTAAAGCCTAAACATTCTTCTTCAGCACACTTATAGAACATACCACCTATGCATCTCAAATCACAAGCTGAACAAAAATGGAATTCCTCTTGAGTACCTTCAAATCCTACCTCTAGAGAGAGTCGATGTGGATGTGTTGGGTGGTATATTCTGCGAGAAAGATTTGCACATTTTTCATGTATAACAAAGTCACATTCCATGCATGAGTAGAAGTTACCAAAATAGATTGGCGTGATGCATGCTTGGCATAGCTTATTCTCGTCGTAATCTCTGTCTGCATTCTCATCAAACTCCAGATGATGTTGTTGATGAAAGAAATGTTGTATGATTCCATCGCTTATCCTCAAAAACGGCGCAAGTACTTCTTCTTCGATTTCTTCTGGCACTTCCTCAAGTTCTATACCATCCCACACATTTGTTTGTGTGGCACATTTTGAATGGGCAGCATATGAACAACCATCCTTTATGCAAGAATAACCCCCGTAATCGTTGTTGATCTTTCTTTGACAAACACGACAACACCTATCTCCTGTGTCAAAAGAAGGGATGAAAGAGATACGATGCTGTGGATGGCGAGATATCTTTATAACTTTTGGTAAGCTGAGACACTTTTGATGGACCACAAAGTCACAAGGAGGACATACATAGAAAGGGCAGCTTGGTTCCGTCAAGGCACATAGGGTGCAAGTCAAAGAAGCCTGACTTGGAAACAGAGCAAGTGGATGCTCATGCCACTTGGGAACATCTATAGACAAGGCTGGTGGTGGTTTCTTCACACAATCTAAAGTCATAGCAAAATCACAGGCCGAACAATAATAAAACATTTCTTTGATATCTTCATCACAGCAATAGCATTCCCTCATATCACCATACGTAAGCAAGCGGACAAGCTGAAGAGAATGTTTAGGGTGAAGAGGGTGTCTGACCTCAACTAAAACCTTGTCGTATTCTTCATGGTTCTTTCCATTGCAATCTAGACAGTGAAAAAGGTTTCTTCCTGTTGCAGATCTCGAAAATTGTATAGAACGAGGGTAACACTCCCCTTTTTCTGTCTTGTTCGGCTGGACATCTTCTGTCAACACACGAAATTTTCCTCGTATAGTTTCTACCTCTGCTTGAGGACAGAGGGAAATAAGCTGCAGCGACTCCCATTTCATAGATCTGAAGTGATATATGGTCTGTCTGATGAGTGATGTGAGTTCTGGCTCCGGTTTGAGAGAGGCTACTTGGCTGATCAGTGATAGAAGCTGAGATTCTTGTGTCGGTTCCAAATCTGAACCCACAGTGAAGCCGAGACGCATCGTTTGTGTAATGAGTGATATGAGTTCCGACTCCGAATCTGGTTTAGATTTGAAGAAAGAGATCATTTGCTTGATAGGTGATACGAGCTTTGACTCCGAATCCAAGTTCATGGAGCTGACGAGGAAGATTATTTGAGTAATGATGGATAGTAGGATCTTCCACTCTGTATCTAATTCCTCGTCCGTCATGAGATAAATCATTTGATCAGTGAGTGATACGAACTCCAGCCTCGGATTACGAGAGCATATTTGATCAACAAGATCGTCCATCTCCCACCGACTCGCATCTTCAAAGATACATAGAGTGAACAGCTGATTAAAGAGCGATGCGATGTCCGAATTCCAATCCGTAGAGCTGGCAAGAAAGGTTACATCAGTAACAAATGATATGTATACCTGCTCCGTCTTCGAATCCATAGCGCTGCCTTGAGAGATTTAGTTTGAATCAAGTGTTTGGTTTGTGAGAGATTTTGAGTATAGACTATAGAGTTTAACCTACTCTTACTGCTCTCTGTATGTGTTCTCTTCTATCACAAAATTTATTAATTACTTATTAGTTTTCAATATATATGTTTACCCAATTGCTCTCTGTATATACAATATACAGTATCCATATGTTATTTTAATACTTCTTATCCTTTAGCTTGCGGATCTTGCCTGCAAATCATAGTGGCACAGGCAGCAATACACGCTGTACGACTAACACTCTCCATAGGGATTCTTCACCAATGAAAAGAGAACTCTGCATAATATATAATACAAAATTTCCCAACTTTCTATCATCATATCATATGATTCATATGCATCCTGCCTTTGCAGCTTCAAAACGCTGGACTTAACTATGGAAAATACTTTTTATAAGTTACAAGAAGGATTGGTTAGTAAAAGCCTTTTTATTCGAATAGCACCAGTTCAAATGTGGGGCGACTTTCGTTTTAAAAAGGCCCATCAAGTGGATAACTTTTAGTAGGCCTGACATGATACATTCATTTGAACCATTAGTTGTTTATTTATACGAAGGAAGATGAACTTTGTTATGATTATTTAATTTGGATTTAGTGTTAAGTCCTTTTTTTTATGTTAATAAAAAATAAAATAAAATAAAATAAATAATGGTTGACCCAAAAAAAAATAAAAAAAAATAATAATAATAAAATAAATAAATGAATAAGATAAAACAGAGATAAAAAATTTTCGGATTAAAATTTCATAAGTGTATTACTGTTAAAACAAAAATAACGAATTAAATTTAAAAATTGTTGTGAATAACGATTGTATATTTGAACTATACTCCAAGTTCTACTTCATATATATATATATATATATATATATATATATATATTTTAATTAAAAGTGAAGCTCTAAACAACAAACCAAATGTGAAAGCCCCTTTGGTCCAGTGGTTGATCAAAGGTTCATTAATGCTTATACACACCCGGAGGTCTAGGGTTCGAATCCTAGGTGATGCGATTTATTATGCAGATTATTGGAGATGGGCTTACCGGAGCTCTTCGGCATTGCGCAAGTAGGACCGTTCATCGTGATCAGCTGCATGTGTAAACGTGTAGGTATGGAGGCGTGGATCGACATGATCAGCCGCATCGGATGACGTTCAGGCATGGAGGCGTGGATCTATAAGAATAGGTTAAAGTTGCTCGTTGTATCCCATAATTTGTAATAAAATAATAAATCAGACGACAAAAAAAAAACAACAAACCAAATAAATAGTTAACCAAATTAAACCAAATCTTAAACCGTTCGTCTAGAACGATTTGACCGATTTTTAAACGATTTGACCGTTTTTTAAAACATTTTTTGTTATATTTCATTTTTATTCTGTTATGTGAATGAAGTAATCATAGTCTAGTGGCCTATGATAAATCTACTTAGAATATGTACTATTATAACCGGAATCGAATTCTTGTCATCTTAAATAGAATTGATTGTTCTCTTCATAGTCGTACATAAACTTCTTGATCCCTCAATAACTTGTTTTTTACGGAACCAAAATCAGTGTTTTGTAGTAAGTGTATCCGAGATTGCTTGAGGATTAATCCAATATTTTTTTTATTATATATATATTTTTTTTGGTGGTCACCGAGGATTAATCCAATTAGAAACAGCATTCCATAAGTTTTGTCGCGGATTGGAGGTGAAGTTTGGAAGAATAGGTGGTTTATCGATTCCACACATAATTTTGATTTTCCAAAACTTAAATACATCTAAACCTATATTTTCTTAATGATATTAATGACTATAGATTATTCTAGGTACCATTTCCGCTTTTGCTCATAGATTATACTTTTCATGATTTACAAATGGTGAAATTAAAAAGGCTATTCTCGGAACGCCTGTAGATTCAAGTGGAGCATTAACGTTTTTTTCTTTTCTAATAAATCAGTGGTATCCTAATCTTACGATTACGATACTTTTAAGATTATTATGATAAAAACATTGGACCAACAAACTTAATCGTATGTATTAGTATATAAAATTTTGCTATAACAAAAAATGCTATTTACAGTATAGCTTGTCATCCAACTCTAGATCAAATTTAAATTCTTTTTAAAATATATAATTATAAAATGTTGCGCTGGCTTATAAACCAATCAAAGTCTTAACATATTAACCACTACTACTAATTAAATCATTTTAAACTTCTGTTTTCAAAAAAAAAAGAAAACATAAATTCCGCTAAATGGATTAAAATTATACAAGTCCAAATGAAAACAAACATAATAATTAAACCCCATAATTAATTAGCAAGATTTTTTTTTCATTACAACAACAGAAAGAAAGAAAAACACATGCGCATATAATAATTATATAAGTTCAAGAAAAGAAAAAAAGAAACCCAACTTTTGAACAACATTCATAAAACCCTAGAAAAATTGGATTCCAATTTCTCAAATACTTGTCTCGATCGATCGATGTTATATTATCATCTTTCAATAAGGAGTGACACCAACATTAGCCGCAGGTGCATAGTACCCTTCTTTCATCACCATGTTATTATCCTCTCCCTCCTATATAACAAAATCAAATGATAATTTTTTTTGTTACATTTTTATCAAATTTTGACTTTATAATATATGAAAAAATGTATGTAGGGTATGTAGACAGATTAGGGTTTACCTGTTGGGGCATGTTGGTTTTCTTCACGGGTTGAGTGTCTGGCACAAGTCCGAAGTGTATGTGGGGGAAATGGGCCCACTAACATAAACACAAAACACAACATATGTACAAACACACACATATCAACTTGTATTATTACCCGACAAAACCCTTTACGCCTAATCTCACCTATTTATATATGTTTTTTCCAAAACCTGTCCACATGCGAATGTGTAACACATTGAGCAATCCAAAACCCTAGTTTCCTCTAACAATTCTAAACCAAGTTGTAATGAAAACCACGAAATCCAACATGCCCCATTTCTGGTTGTTATTGAATTTTGCGGTTTTCATCACATTTACTAATTTACTAGAGCATTTTTTTTTTCTTCGTTTAGATACAATCGAAACGAATTACTAATTAGCTTTTAGCATTTTTGAACATTCATATATAGTGTATTTGTAACATTATGTGATGGATTTGGGGAATTTGAGTTATTTTTGTTGTGTATTTATATAATTTTGACCGATGGATAAAGAGTTGATATATTATTGGGATGTAAAAAGTGAAGGATTCTTACATTCTTGGCAGCAGCACTAAAGGCTTCTCTGTGGCTAATATCAGGATTACCAGCTTTGATACGTTGGATCTCCTCCCTATATATAACAAAGACGTGACATTAATATAAGTGTTATATTATGAATGAATGATGAATATAGTTGATAATAAATGGAAACTCACTTGATGAATCGGTTATATGCGGATGGGACTCTCTGTCTTTTCTCTGGAGCTGGCAATTGAGAGCAAAAATTCAACGGCAAAGACAAACCGAAAAAACAAAAACTCAGACAGAAAGAGACAAATACTTAATTTAAAAATCCATTTCATATATTGTCTTTTTTTTGTTTCTCTCTCACACACACACAAAAAACTCTCTCTCTCTAAACCCATCATCACTTCATCATCATCATCATCATCATCTAACATCATCTTACTTAGATTCTTTCTCTCTAGATTTCCGGGGGATCCATGAGTCTAGCTAGCTAACTTTTTTCATTTTTTTATCTTTACTCTTGTAATCTCTTACAAAAGCTAAAAGTCGTATCCAAGTTTATAGTTTTTTTTATAACACATGAAAGGTCAATATTGATCCATTGACATTTTATATACCAAACTATCTCTTCTATGCATATAGGTGAGTAACTCAAAGGTGCTAGGGTTTGAACAAGATCTAGTAAAAGCATATAACAAAAGCTATGCATGTCTTTATGTTGACTCATATACAAAACCAAATTATAAATAGGGTAAGCTAAAAAGTCAAAAGCCAAGAGAAATGAGAAGAACAAATAGTATGTCTTTATGGTGAATTCAAAAACATAACTAGAGTATGAGTACATATGTTTATATAAGAAATGAGAAGGAAAACAGTAGCTTACGGCGGTTAACGGGTGGTGCTTTAGGAATCTCATGTTGTTGATGGAGATCCATGAAAGAGGGCATGACGTCATTCATGTTAGGTTGTTGATTCATCATCATCATGTTCATGTTAGATGGTGCATCTCTCAGCTCCTCCTACAATAACATTTGATATACATATCATTGAGGCTTGATATGTATACTAGACACCCTATATATATAAAGAAGTAGGAGTGTTAGTTACCAGAGGGTTAGGAGGATTGAAGTAAGAATGAGGACCAAGCTGGAGCTGGAGCTGGTTTGAAGCTGGCACAACAGCAGATCTCATCATGTTCACCGAAAGAAGATTGGTACAGCAACCACATCGGACAGTTACGGTCTTGAACAAGCTTGTGTAAGGAACACTAACCTATATAACACACAAGAAACATGTTAGCCAAAATCCCTATATAATGAAGAAACTTAGAAGATAAAGAAGTAAAAATGAGAAAGTCTAAAAACACACAAGAAACAACAAAATCTCTATACATGTAAAGAACATTTAGATGATAAAGACACTGAAAAAGTCTACAAACACACAAGAAACAATGAAAAAAAATAAAATCCCTTCATTAATTAAGAAGGTTTAGATGATGAAGAAGAGAAAAATGAGAAAGTCTAAAACACACAAGAAACATTGAAACAAAACAATCTCCATATAAAGAAGATTCAGATGATAATGAAGAGAAAATGAGAAAGTAACACACAAGAAACATTGAAAGTAAACATTCTCCATATGAAGAAGATTTAGATGAAAAAGAAGAGAAAATGAGAAAGTACAAAACACACAAGTAACAATAAAACAACAAAATGTTTAAATTTTTACATAGATCAAGAACATTACAAGACAAAGAAGAGAGTTAAACACAAAAGAAACAATGAAACAACAACAACATGGTGATGCAAGAAGATAAGAAGATGAAGAAGAGAGGTTAGTAATTTAATTATACCGCAAGAAGGGTTTGACAATAGTTGCATTGAACATAGCAAAGATGCTCGGTAGGAGAAAGGTGGTCCGGTGAAAAAACAGCTGAGGAAGGAGAAGACATAGATGACATAGACATAACTCTCTTTTTTTGTAAGAAGAAGAAACTTTTTTTTTTTAATAAAAAAGGCTTTGAAATTGGAAGCTGATCTTCTCTTTTTTGGGAGTGTTTGGGAGGAATTGATTTGATTGATGGGTATTTGACTGATCAGAGGATTCTTGATAAGGAGGAAATAAAAAACCCCACCATGATCTGATCTTCTTGATTGTTGGGTTGCTGTGTATTATATACCACAAAGGGAAGATATAGAGAGAGAAGTGGGAAAGAGAGATATTAATTTAATGCTACAAGGTAAAAAACAATAACAAAGCCTCTATGACTCTAGCCTCTCTAGTCTCTAGGTCGTCTTCTAATAATGTTTTTGGTTTAATTTTCTAATTAATTAATACATTAGATTTTAAAGCTAGACTTTATTAAATTTAGTAATATAGTAAATACTGTTTAGGTAATCTATACAATGTACCCTACTAATTAAGAAACTCTCTGATGAGTTTTAAAGTTTTGTTTATTAATTGATGAACACAATGCCGGCTAGCTACCATATACAACCTCTTTATATTATTACTCATAATCCATCATTTTTTTTTGTCCTAAAACTAGTTTATGAACCAACAAATACATCTGTAAATTAAGATATCTATAAATTATTATGATAATAATAGTCCGGCATTATTAATTTATTGTTGTTTAACTGTAATGAGTCCGAAAACAAGCAATAGTTAGAACACAAGTGGAACATAAGTTATATACTCCCTCTCTTCTACATTATTAGATGTTTAGATTTTGTTTCAAAATATTAGATGTTTTATACAATATTTTCTAAGTGTAGTTATTGGTTTTTTACCTTTATTTACCCCTATCATTTTAATTGTTTGATGACTAACTGTAAGTAGCAATTAATTAAAATAATAATAAAATTATAGTTGCAATTTTATTTTTTCTTAATATGTGTGAAAAGTCTAAAACATGTAATAGTTTGAAAAGGGGGATTAATATTTTAATTTTCAAATTCCATAAAACTAAAAGTATGTTAAAAGAAACGATTAATAGCTTTTCCAAAAGAAATATAACTACACCACGTACACTATATGTGTGGCTATAGTATAATTCTTTTGTGAATGTTTTTAAGTGCACATGAATCACAATGCCTCACACTTTTCTCAATTTTCTCAATTTGCCACCATTGCATTCTTGATGAACCGATATAAATTGTGCCCTTTGATCAATGGATCTAGACAATATATCTTATTGGACCATTTCAAATTTATGTCACCACTTAATTATGTGATGAAAAGTTATTGTTAAGTCAATGTTGTCACCATCCTATATTAGAAATTAGGTTGACCATACGGTCTCTCACGTTTAGTAGAAAACGTATCTATTAATCATACTAATTCCTTGTACCTTGAATCTCCTTGAAGACCTTGTGGTCACAATAAGACAAGATTGATGACAAAACTGTTTTAAGGATATGATTCGTGTAAAGTCGGACTTTTATTCCATCATCTCAATCAGTTTTCAAATCTAGTTTTGCAATGAATTTTTGGTTTCTACAATTAATGGAACAATGTCACTGTATAAAATTTTGGTTTGCCATCTTTGGAATTGGCATTCAATGTACCTATATAATACAACATTCACAACTTTATTTGTTAGTAAGAGAAAAAAATGACATATTGAAATTCATAGCTACAATACCATAAGAATTACAAAAAGAATATGTTCGGCAAAAATCTAACCAGTGATAACTTTAACCCGGACCGGCTCCAAAATGTGGTACTTATGGAACTTGTTTTTTAGCTATAAATTCTGTTTGTATGTAAATATTTTTGACAAAAAAAAAAAAATAGATTCTAAAATATAATTACGATAAAATTCATTAATTATAAAGTATCTCATTTAGTTAATGATTGAGGTTTCACTCTATTGTTTGAAGGATATGATTTCTATTCTCCCATCACGATTTTAATTATAGTGAGCTACTATGAACACTTAAAAAAAAAAAAACCTAGATGTTTAGACAATTTTATTTTTTTTGTCAACAATTCAACATAAATATGTATTTAGCTGCATGCGTTCAAAACTGGACATCGACATAGTAACGGTATAAACACAAACCGCTAGATTTCAAATCTTGTTCAGATTTTTCTATCATTATTGTTGAGATTCGTTTTGATTTCGGCTTATGACTAATTCTCCATCTTGTTTCTTTTTGTTAATTATAGTTCCTTTACACATACAAAAAGCACATGTGATTGTGAGTACTTCATTTAAAACAATCTTGGCATGTATTTAATCTAAGCAATTAATGATTTCACTAAACTACAACTCCATATAGTATGAACAAGGGACATTTTTGAAGATTCACAAACCTAAAGGCTCTTTTAAAGTTTGCACGTGAAGCTATGTACACATGTAATGTTACATAAGTTTTGCAAACTTTTTATACAATACAAAATTAAGAGCACTAAAAAAAAAAAAAGTAAATGCAAATTTTAATAGAATTCGCATTTCCCAAGAGAAGAGAAGAGAAGAAGAGAGAGAGAGGGCGGCAGAGGTGGGGGGAGAAGAAAGGGACGTGTGCATGGAAGTGATTAAGCGTCGCCTCATTCACCTGTTATTGTCATTCCTTAATTACTTCTGCCATTTTTTGCTTTTCTCGTTTCTCTATACAATTCCTTTTTTTCTATTTTTATAATATATATTTCAAAATTTTACTCACTAATCTTGTTTTTTTTTGTATTTATGTGTAGAGAGCAAAACATGATGCTCCATTTTTATTTGATTGGTTATCATTAGCTTTTTAGTCAATTATATGATTGTGTTTTGAAGTTTATGGGGAATCATCCAATTCTAGACTTTCCGTGAAAGCGAAAGTAAAATTAATTCTATATATTTTTAGTTTAGAAAACTTTAAAGTAATTTAGTTGGTTATCAAAATGTTAGTATTAATTATTTATTTTAGAGGAATCAAGAAAAAAAAAGAAAGTGGAGTGTTTGTACACCCACGTATATATTGATTTATGAATGATAGTTTTAAAAGTGGTATGTAAATGTACGTGTATTTAGAAAGCACCATATTGGTGAAAGCCACGAGCAAAACTCCACACGTAATTAATTTCTAACCTATAAAATGTGGGTTTTTCATATATTCGGTTCTTATTTCAAGTATATATGTCGAAGAAAATATCTTTGCATTTTTTTATTTGCAAAAATTATGATATGTATCTAATTTTTCCAACTCATCAAAGGTAATTCCATATATGTCAATGAAAAATAAGATTTTTATTTACTATCAAGGCTGTTAAAAAAAAAAAATACTTACCATATATTTATTTATTATTATTTTTTTTTTTGCAGAAGAAATTTCCATATATAAAAATCTCCATATATTAAAATTTAAGTTAGGAACTAGTTCAAACTTAACGGGAGTCAATCCGAAACAGACTAACAAATTTGAGAAAAAAGCATACCCCATGCTGTAAAACCTTTTGAAAGGTAATCAACACAAACATTATTACAACGAGGAATCAAAGAAAGCGAATAAGAGGTAAACAAACCCCTAATACGATTGAAATCATCTAACAAAGATGTAAACGCATGCCATTCATTTTGATTGTCTAAAATTTTCATGAGCACTGAATTATGTTATGTGAATTAGAACATATACTCCCTCTGTTTATTAATATAAGCTTTTTTGAAGGTTTTTTTTTGTTTCAAAATATAAAATTTTCCAAAATCCAATGCAAAAAAGTAGATATCATTTAATGAAAAAGTAAAAAGCAATCGTTGAACATTGTGATCTTTTATATTTCTATTCAATTGTTTTTTTTGTTTTTGCACCATTATTCCTTTTTTCTCATTAAATGTAAAGAAAAGATAATGATTTTTTTTAGAAAACATAAAAAATAAATATTATCTTAATCTGCGTGCTTTTAACTAAAACATCTTATATTGATAAACAGAGGGAGTATAGTATTAGTATGTATAAGCACTTACACCAACAAATTTTTTTTTTGACATCTATTTATCAAATAAAAGATTCATATGCCTTGATTGAACCATATAATGCGTACATTTATCTATTGTGAACACCACAAGGCACAATTTCATAATATAGGCTATCAAAAGAATTATTTTATATAATGGATCAAGTCTTATAAAGTGTTCTTCTATGAAATGTTAAAGAGGAACATTTGTTCTCGCTAATTGCCTAAGCTCGCAACATGTCCAAGAAGAGCCATCTCAAAGGGAAAACTTGTTCCACACACTAATTAAGTTGGTAAATTTTCCAATGATGAGTACCTAATTTCGTTTTCAAATTCATATAATTCTGTTACCCAAAAAGCACAACACATTATGCAAACTTGGCATGATAACTAAGACATTACATATCAAGAATCTAACCACGAAATGTTGCAAAAAAATATATTTGGTTGCCTAAAAAGAACATGTAAGTAGTTATATAGGTAAGGTCGACCAAATCCGAAAATACAAGTTTTAGGTGTAATTAAGGCGTGCATAATTAAAAGTTGGTCTGATCATGCTTTACTAGAAAAGTATATAATGCTAGGGTTAGCCCACATTTTTGTCGCAATTTGGGCTATGGGTATCCAGAGATAGTACATATCTATATGCATATAAATTAAAATTCTTATATATATATATATATATATATGTGTGTGTGTACATGAGATCATGCATAGGTGACATTGACATTTCCCTATTCTTATTTCTCTTTTGATTGGTTTAGCAAACCAATAATTCACACTCTCCACTTCTCATGTATATACACATCAATATACTTTGACAAATGCTTTTATGTAAGTCAACCTCGTTTGTCTTTAATGATCAATAGACTTTAACCAAGACTTAATTTTTGCAAACAAAACAATAAATCTATCAATTTACAAGAAACTACAACAGATGATAGCATCTCACAGACTTATACAAAAATTATAATGAAATATTCCTGCCAATTTAGTATTTATAATTAATATACATGGATTCCGGACCAAAAATAAAAATAAAACAACAATAAAATACATCATACATGGATTCAACTTGATTCTATTGTCATTGTGATTCAGATTTTTTTTCTACACCAAGACTATACATAATACACAGATGATAACCTTGTTGAGATTCTTATATATTAGGTTTGATGATGAATATTTTAATGCATTTTGCATCCAGAAAATACATCAAGGACATACTCCAATTTTTGTATTATGAATCTCTAGTTTATAGTATTTCAATTTCATATTATCAAGTCCATATTAATTTACCAAAAATTTTTTTTAAGAAAAGACTACTTACAAAAGTTCAATATTTAGAATTGTGAACCATTCTAGTTCCGGACTAAAAAGTAGACGCATCTATGATCTAAAAACTCGGTTGATTAAATATAAAAAAAAATGCCTATGTTTGCTATTTTGGTAGGGATGAGTAAGAAATTGGCTGTTGAGCAGAAGAGGAGAATAATGGCTTTTCAAAGTATATATTATTTTATTAAAAAAACTAATTGGTCTATGAATTTTTTTAGATTTTTCTACATACACACATTCCTATATACATACATAAATGTGTGTGAATAAAGCATTTACTTATTCTGTGCTCCCAAAAGGTAATCAGATATGAAAGACTATAGGGTTTCTTCAGTTCTATTTTCTTATCTTCTTTTTACACAAAACCACGATTCTGAAAATCAAATTTAAAAATTATTCAAAAAGGGAAATGTGTTTTGTAAGATTCCACTTTTTTATTTATATAATTGGCCTGAGTAAATAATAAAGCAACGAATTCTCGGATATCAAGGAGAGCGACAGTGTGGGTAAAACAAAATTCAAATTATCTCTAAAAGTGAGTAAAAGAGAACGGTGTATATATTTTTTTTTATTAAATAAAAGAGAATGATATATACTTACGAATATATCATATATGCATATATTATCAGATCGTGTAAATTATAAGACCAATGTACTAAAAAAGTATATATATATATAGTTAGTGTCATTGATGATTAATGATTTGATGGTATCGATCTCCCAATGACTAGGCAGTAAAAAAGTTTAAATATTTTTTTTTTCTCTTTGAGAATGGGGTTTAAACTATTATAACCATAAAATCTGATAGAAGGGAAAAATGAATTTTTCAAAGTGTTCTAAGAAAATAAACCATGTAAAAAAATAATTTTAAACATTTTGTATAATAAAATACAAACAAATGAGCTAGAAATCTAATTTATAGAAGTTTATATTCATCTTTTCAACGACAATTAAAGCTCGAGATCGAAAGCTTATCAGACGTCGCATGAAAGATTAATATCAATTAAGAAAACTTATAATATTCTATTTCGCGTTTGGTGATTTAAAATTTTTGGAAGTAATTAGAATTTAAAACGGTGTTAAAAATATTAAATGATAGACTACTTTCAACTCCAACTAGACATTTTCTTAAAAAATATTATACATTTTACATTTATGTACCAAAACGTATTTATTATCCATACAATGCCCATTCTCTATATAAAATAAGTACAAAATAAATTTTTGGAAGATAACAGATGTAATAGTTAAACTTTGGTTTGGTCCCATATATTATTTATGAAGGTTTCACTAGTTCTAAGAGCATCTCCAGCCCTACTCCAAAACTCTCTACAAACTCCATATCTCCAAAAAATCCTCTTCAACCCTACTTCAAAACCAACTCCAAAATGGAGAAACTCCATTTTTTGCTCCAAATATAGAGCAAAAAATGGAGTTGCTCCATTTTGGAGTTGAACTTTTTTATTTACACACACATCCCTCAAATTATAATACTTTTAATTTTTATGCTTAAATAGTTCAAAATATGATTATTTTAAATAAAAATTGTTATGACACTAACGATATAAATAAAAAATACATAGAAATACTTAATAAAAGTTGCAAAGACATTGATAACAAAATAAAAAAAATACATAAAAATATTTAATAAGGATTACAATGACACTAAACATAAAATTAAAATACATAGGAGTATATAGAGAAATCATTCTCATTTCTATTGATTTAATACTCTGATAAATCATTTTAATTAAGAATAGAGATACTGATTTTTAACTTCAAAATGTTTTGGTTGATCATTTGTGGGAGAAATATGGTGACAATTAATCAAAACTATATTATTTTTATTTTTCATTTTCTACTTTCTTTTTTATTTATTTTTGTTATGCAATGCAATTTTATTTCTATAATAATTTTTTATATCTTATAATAATTTTATTTAGTAAATTATTATGACATATAAAATAAATGGACAAAATCTATAATTTTGATAAATATAAGGTGTTTTGAAAAATTAATAATTACCAAATATACTTTTAGAGTCAAAATATGAAGCCATGGATTAGAGAAAACACCATCCCTATTTTAGAGCTACTCTATTTTGGAGCAAAATATAGAGTTGAGGGTTGGAGATGGTCTAACACAATTAACTATACATCACTAGGATAAAACCATTATGCTACATTGATTGTCTTTGGTCGGTCACATTTATCCTTTTTAGTTTTAAATAAGATAAAACAAAAGAGATATTTATTATTATTTTTTTAGAAAAGAAATAAATTAAAGTAAATTTTGGGGCGTGCCCCTTTTACTGAGTATGGAAGTATATGTAAATTATAAATAGGAAACAGTAAAATTACTGCATCGAGCAGAAAAGGTTAAAATAGAGAAGAGTACGGAGTGGAGAGCTAAGAGATTAGGTAGGGCACAGAGTGTAATAGGCTAATAGGCATAGCATGTTTATGGACCGTTCAGGCTCCTCGGCTCCGACCCTATGGTCCGTTGCTTTGTCTTTATGTCGCAGGCTCATCTCTGCCACGTGCTTCCCTTTTTCTCCTCACGATTTCTCTCTTAGGGCAACAACAACATGCCAATTTGGTTCACTTTAATGTCTTTTTTTTTTTTTATCTTTTGATGTAATTATGTTTTATATATTAACACTTTGAAAGTATTGCTTAATCATTGAGGCATAATGAAATCACTCACACACACACACAAAGAATCATTGAGGTATAATTGTTTGTAGTTTCGAAATGGTTTCATTGTTATTTAGTTGCTTAATTAATCCAAAGTCCTAAATTTAAGTGAAAATGGTTATATGAGTCATGAATTTATCTTTGATAATTTTCTGTGATTAGAATTTGTAACCTAGTTATTTGTGCTAGCATCGTTATTATATCACCGTTTATATTCGATCCTAGCTTAATTTATTATATTATTGAATTGTTGACAAAAAAAATAAAAAAATAATAATCGGTCAGTGAATATTGACATACACAAGGTACTATGGCACTATTATCTATTTATTATTAATGGTTAAATTTGATAATTGATGAATGTACAAACAAAATGATAATTGATTAATGCACCTCTCTTCAACCATTAATTAGAAAATCGTCACGAATTAAATTTTACCATTTAAACTTTCATTCAATATTTTTGGTGGTACTATTTCAACCATTTATTATATTCAGTATTGTGTTTAATTTTAAGTAACCACATTTTTTTATCATATATCATTTGCAAACTATGGATGAACATACAAACCACTAAAGTTTTTTCGTTTGCGGTTATAATCTAAAATATTAATTAAAAATTATATAAATTATTATGATTAAATATAAATTACAAATGCTAATACGTATACAAAATATATATATAATTTGTATTGTAAACATTCGTAATCCTGTCAACCGGCATATTTTTATACGGAAAAAAAATTCTTACTATGCTTATACATACGAATTTATGAATCTTAAGAATCATAGAAGAAGAAAAGTTCCATGAGTTTCATTTATTCAATTGTTCCCAAGGGCATTGAGCCCCAAACCATGAGTTTTCGAATATACGTGATGGTTCAATGTTTTTATCAGTACTATATACTATATAGTCCCCATAGTCACAAAGATTATAATGATTAACTTTTTTTCACTTTTTTAACTAAAAAGAGAAACTGAATCTCTTCTGATGCTTTTGAGTGTTTTATTGCCTAAAAATTCGTAAGAAACGGTCTCCCATTGGGAAGCGTAGAAATTTTAACAAGCTTTTCTATTCAAAAAGCCTTGTGATTCCTAGTCCTACGTCCACACAATGTTTAGCAAAATGACAAAAGCTAAATTACAAAATCTCCCCTAAAAACAATATTCAAACCATAATTAGTATTAGCTAACCAATCATGTGAGGGAGTAACTCTTTGTTACTTTCCTCCTTTAGCTTATACCTTCCACAAGACTATATACACTTATAAGATATAACCATCTATTTTTAGGTCCAGATTAGAGATGTTAAAACAAAATAACCCGATTTAGTCCACAATTGACCATATTTTTCTAGGTATAATACTTGTTCTTTTTTTTTTCCAAAATCCTAGCAAAACAATTCGGTATGACTGTGACAAAGCTAGACCAAGTCGATATGTGAGCTTTGGGCCACCGCCATATCTCTAAACGGGCTTGAAACCATTAATTAACATTTGTTGAAAACTATATGTAGGACATGGACAGTGAAATAAATCTAAGGACTGGATTTACCATCAGTTAAGTGTGTCCCCACCCATAAATAAAGAGAGAGCCAATTAGATACTATAACCTGAGGGGATGTAAATGTAAGCTGATAAATCAATTTATGAGTTGGGCTACTTTTTTGTACTAGTATTGTGGTCGAGAGGACAAGAAACAAAGGGGTAGAAAGTAAGAAATATCTAGCCTAGTGTGTGTTTGGACCACATTTGTACACTACAAGAAAAAAGGGTATCCTTAGCACTTGAAAAACGCTATCTAAAGATACGGT
>OVAF01001219.1:1266-24610 GCA_900406245.1 Odontarrhena argentea | reverse complement strand
AATTCTCTTTCTCCTCAATTGTCTCTTAAATCATGTTTAGCTTACAAAACTAACAATCATTCCCTTCAGAGCGATCCGTAAGGAGTCTCATTGGTTGTCTTTATCACCGGTACATTTCCAATTTGAAGCTTGTTGTAAAAGTCTTCTTTGAAGTCGTCTAAAGCTTCTGAATCTTCATCTTCAAGTCCTTCTTCGACCTTAATTTCTGTGACTTGATCGTCTTCGGTATCATCTTCATCGACCACGGCCAGTTTGGTGATGATCGGGATAGACGGGTGTTGGTCGATGACGTGGCTGGACTGGTTTAGCAATGACTTAGGCCAATCATTTGGTTCTTCTAGCATGTTATAGAAAGCTTGCACAGCAAAAGTTGATCCGCTTGGTGAGTTGCTTGGCTTTTGACCTCGTCATATGGCCTTCTCTGACCACACGCATTTGGATCGGGTCGATGTCCTCATCAGTATTTCTAAAGGTTAATTGATCGTATGCAATCAATTATACACATCAATCAACAAATTCAAGTCGCTCATCTTTGTGCTCTCAAACAAGGTCTCTGGACTAGTCCGACTTCCGTAAGGAACTGTCAACTCGGGCCCCTTCTAGTATCCAAGACTCCTTACACCTTGCTAACGGGTTCATCATCAATGAGGAAGAGATCCTACAAGCCAAACACTCAGCTGGACGAACCATAGTAGTGCTGACACTCTCCCAACACCTCCAACAAAGAGAAAAAACAACTCAATCAAATAAATATGTTCAGCATGAAGGACCATGGTCCCACAACTACTTGGTTAACGGGGAGAAGCACAGCCACCAACAGTCTATCAAGGTGCAGGCCGAGGCGGAGGCAGAGGCTCAGGACGCGGACGTGGTTGATCCAATGGTGGGCCAAGAACCCAACGCTCCACTTATGATGAGAACGCTTACTGCGAACTGCACCAAACTAAAGGGCATTCCACCCAAAGCTGCAGGACGCTAGCTAGGGGCATAACTAACAACTAAGATTCTTGCAGTATAACTTGGAAACGCAGTCCAACTCAAGGACTTTCTCCTGGAAATCCAAGAGGCACGAAAACAGAAGACGCTTGCCGAAGCTCTCCTCTTCTTTCCCGCGGGCTAGAACATGCAAAGTGGGTCCCAAAACGAACTTGGAGCCCGCAAGAAGCCTCATGACTTCTTCCCCCGGGTGAAAACCAAATCAAGGGTCCCACACGCAAGCTCCCTTCCTTCTCTTCTCTCCAACAGCGGGTGAAGTGATCAAAGTGGTCCCAGAACACCCTTTAGCCCGCGAGGAAACCATTACTTTCTTCCCGCGGGCTAAGCTCGTCTATGGGTCCCGGCACGCATCCAAGCCCACCAGAAGCCACATGCTCCTTTCTCATAGACCAAGCTTCAATCCAAGGGCTCCACAAGAAATAATTTATTTTCTTCCCACGGCCGAGTAACTAAGTTATCTCATGTGGATTCAACACAATGTCAAGGATGAAACTGTTCGTGGGTCCCACACTTTAACCTAGTCCTGGAAAACTTGCTTAGTAGCTTTTCGCGAACCAAGTAACAAGGATTTCTACTACGGGCCCTACAAAATGCCAACCATACTCTTCCCACGAGCGAAGTAAACCAAAGCCTTACTCATCGGGCCTACATGAGCTTCTCCTACTCAACCGTGGACTAACTACCTTCTCAATCCCGCGGAAGAAAACCTTGCTACCACAACAGCAAGTAGAATCACCCTAGAGAGAGCACAAACTTAATTATTCACAGCAACAACAAGTAGAATCACATCTTCGCGAGCCAAGCCTCGCCACAAACTTAATCATTCTAAAAACCATCCTCTTGCTTATGGGGACAAGAACGGTCCCACAAAAAATGTTCAAAAACAAGGCTCTTAAAATGCCGCAATCAAGTGATTCAATTGAATCTAGGCTCTTGAAATGACGCTACCATAGCATGGTCCCCACGCCGGGAGCTCCTAAAATGCAAAGCCATGATCCATGCTTAGCATACCAACCGCGCTCAATGATCTTATCACAACTCACTAGAGAGGGCCCACATACCCTCAGGCGTATAGAATCGCCACCATTGTTTCTGGCCACAACAATGTATATATCCATAAACGTCCTTTTAGTTGTTTTGTGGATCATTACGTGTGTTCTAGCTCAAGATCTGGAAAATTCATAGTGAGGTAGTGATCAACACCACTTGTGGTGTCGTCAAAGACCCACCTTAGACCTATATCGATCGATACACTACATAGGTGTGGATTGACACCAGTCTGAGAGTCTACTACTTGATTTTTACTTTCCGAACCCGCATGAGTCTTAACGCTTTCTTATTATTGTTTACATCCCAAATCCTCTTCCTTGCTACTGTTTACTTGTAGTCGTCCTCATCATAGCTCTTGGTTACTAGATTTTGTCATTTTCGTCACTTGGTTACGTACTCGTACTCTTCATCACCTAGATACTTATCGTTATCCATACTTGTCATCCATCTCGCTATCTTCGCCATTTGCATCATATATATATTTCCGCATTCATATTTACTTTATCGCATTTCATTTCTTGTCTAGATTGTTCATTGGTCCCCGTGTTCGACACCTTGTATACTACATCGATTAATTTTAGTTGTTACATGGGTATAAATTGTATTTGATTTACCCGGTGCAAAAAACACCATTATCATTTATCACCGTGACTTCTTCTATGCATGCAAAATTAGAAAATGATTGTGTTTTTTCTTTTAGGTTGGTATGAAAGGAGATAAAACTGAAATTGAAAAAAGAAAGTAAGAAAAGCTTAGTCTGGATTCTTCTCGTGATGCTAGTGGTGCGCAAATGCTCCCCGAAAACAGTGCCTGAAAACTTGATGGGGTTTAGTTTTCACCCTAATACTCCTGCAAGCGCACATGTTCGATGTAGTTTGTAAGGTTATCGATGCAACAGAGATTAGTGGCATGCAGTAGCAAAATTGAGTTTCTCTGAGCTAAGCAAGAATGTCTCAGATGAGACAGAGGCTTGGTTCGATCAATTTTAGAGAGCTCTGAATCTGAAATAAAAAAAAGAAAGTAAAACATGAGTAAAGAAAATATATTAAAACGCCAGGGCATTCAAGGAAATCATCAAAGATCATGGTTTAAACTATTCAGGTTGGGCACATTTATGCAATCTCCTAAATTCTATTCATGAACTTGAAATCATGGCTAGTACCTTTCTACGTAGGTTTACATGTTAATAGTAAAAGTTGTGCACGCCCTGATTATCTCCTAACTAAGCATTAGATGCAAGAAATCAATTGTTCCTCCAAGCATGGTGCCATAGAGCTTTCAAAATCAGTTATCAGGTTAAAACATACTCTAATGGTTTCTTAGCCGCAGCTTAATCCAAGATATGAATGAAGTACTCATAAGAAAGAGAATGATAACTAGTCATGCAATGTTTCCTAATTCCTATTTGTCAAACCATGATTCCCTCCGAATTCCCTAAACCCTAACAAGAGAACTATTTGCAAAGATGAACATGAAAGCAATCATACAAATCAATGTAAAAAGGGTTCAAGAGACTTCTCCAAATATAAGGATAAGACTATCTCCCTTACAACAATTTCTATATAGAAACTCAAAGAGATTGAAGAACAAAGAAAGTAAGAAAACTGGTAAGCTAGTTTGCCTAGAAGCTATGTGAAGTGGTGTGTTGTGTTTCAGGACGTGACTTCTCTTTTATAAGGATAGAATTCGGCTAGGTCTTGTAGATTTCCCAAAATCTTCTAGGAAAAGGAAATCTTCGGGTTTGACTTTATCTTCACGGGTTCGATCAGTGTAAGGTTCGATCGATACATGGATCGATCTTTCCTTGGACGAATATTCCTTTTTGTGCGAGTCTGAATAACTTCTAAGTATGTTGGATGAATCTAGACGTCTCTGAAAGTTTTTAGATGATTATCCTCTCCTTAAACCCAAAATCTTCATGCATTAAGTCTTGGGCTTCGGGAAATGTCTTGGGCTTCAGCTGGACCTCTCTTCAGTAAATGGGACATAAGTCCTTAGATATTGGGCTGATTGTGATGATCTTGGATCCATTAGAAAACTTATTCACGTGGCTTCCTTGTCCTAAAAGCTCAGCTTCATCCAAATTGCACATCTTCAACAAATAGACTTGCACTTATTTTGCCTAAAAGTCTTAATAAATGACCTGAAAAACCTAATTCACAAAAACACTTTGTAAACTCAAAAATGTCAAAAATTACCAGATTCTTAATGGGAATTTGGCCAAAAAAAATCGCAACTTTTCCAAACTTGCCAAAAAAAACCTGAAGATATAGATGACTGAATCAAACATGAAGTTTTCGTTGACTTGCCATTTTAACACGTAACTTATCGTTGACTTGTCATTTTGAACCCGCCGTCAATATTTTGGACGGAAAACATTAACGGTGTTAACGGCAGGGTTAAGTGAAACGACGTCGTTTTGGATTTCTTGAAGATTTGCCCAAACTTCCCAAAACGACGTCGTTTTGGCTGGATTAAATAGGAGAAAAAATTGCTTCCCCCGCGGCTCGAACTCGCGTGTGAAGAGATATTGAAGGGTTCCTTACCACCTTCACACGGAAACACTTTCGTTTATATATGTAACTTATTTACCTATATACAATTTCCATACAACTTAAATAAATTCATCAAAATCAATTTCTTTTAACGCAAATAATTATTTAAATTCACTAATTAATAATTTCATTTTCATATAAACCAAATAAATTGAATAACTAAATCAATTTCATTTTCATATTAGCACAAAAATAGATTAATTAATTAGTTCATTAATTAAAGTAACAATTACAATTGAAATAGATAAATTAATTAATTCATTTATCAAATTAAAATTGAAATTGATTTTAATTGAAACTCGTTTCATTTAACTTAAATTCATAAATTAATTATTCAATTTCAAATTCATTTAACCCAACTAATTAGATTCAATCAAACTAATTCATTTTATCAAACTAATTCGTTGAATCCATTTTTTGCGCTAATATGAAAATGAAATTGAATTAGTTATTCAATTTATTTGAGTAAATGAATTTATTTGAGTAAATTGAAACTGAAATTGATTAATTAGTGAATTTAAATCATTATTTGGGTTAAATGAAATTGAATTTGATGAATTTATTTAAGTTATATTGATATTTCATATAGGTGAATAAGTTTCAAAAATCAAAGAAAGTGTTTCTGTGTCAAAGTGGCAAAGAACCCTTTAATACCCCTTCGCACGCGAGTTCGAACCGCGAGGGAAGCGATTTTTTCTCCTATTTAATCCAGCCAAAACGACGTCGTTTGGGCAAATCTTCAAGAAAGTCAAAACGACGTCGTTTCACACAACCCTGCCGTTAACGTTTTCCGTCCAAAATATTGACGGCGGGTTCAAAATGGCAAGTCAACGATAAGGTACGTGTTAAAATGGCAAGTCAACGAAAACTTCATGTTTGATTCGGTCATCTATATCTTCAGGGTTTTTTTGGCAAGTTTGGGAAAGTTGGGGCTTTTTTTGGGCCGAATTCCCGATTCTTAATTGTAAAATATGACTTAATTGTAAAATATGACCCTTATCATTCGCCTCGCCTTATCTTTAGGATGCGAACTAGCTATTCGCCTATTCCATCACCTCGCATCTCGCATAGGCACACCATAAACGCGTTTTTTAAAAACTAAGGGTGCAACAACGAGAAAAGCCACTAACAAAAGCTAATTCGAGTAAGCAAATCATCACGGTATCAATATGCTTGAAAATTAGGATGGTAATGTACGACTCTGATCTTGGACATGGCCATAAACACTTAAACGTAATTGCTAAGATAAGAGGAAAAAGTAAACCAAATAATATGCAGCACTCAAAAGGCTCTGCGAAATCGAAAGACAAGATATAGTTTTCCCTTAATACCCTAGCAACAGAGCCACAAGAACTTCAACTCCAACGAGTGAAAAGAAAAGAAAGAAAATAGCTAAAGCGGGAATACCCCTAAGACACTAAGAGAGGCCTAAGCGAAAAAAGTTAACCAATTTTCTAAAAACATATGAAAAGGAAGAACATTATTTTGGAATATACTCACCTTCAAACCACTACATATTTACCTCTCAAATAATTTGAGTTGAACATTTTATTAGTAGTAGTTTAATATGTCTAACGATTTATGTCAAATTGTTATTGTTGATTGAATTATTCTAGTTTCATAAAAAATATTTGTATTCAAATTAATTTTCATTTTAAGATATTAATAATATGTTATTCCAAACTTTATTAATCAATTGTCTAGTAATGTGTTAAATCAAGAAAAAAAAAGACAAGTAAATATATTCAATTAAAACACATAAAAATATCTTTGTTATTTTTAAAAGAAAACCACAAAAGATAACGACGAATCATTAAATTATTCTGCGTGAAAGATTCAAGGTTATATTAGACTAAATTAACATATGCTCAAATAAGTTCACATCTAAACAGCCATGAGAATATATTCATAGTGTTTCTAGATGATTTCAATTGTTATTTATCTATAGAAACTAATTTGAAATTAGGAGAAAAATATCACAAATATAATGTGAGTGCTATTTCAACAACGGAATTGCTTCAATATCCGTTGTAAACAATTTCTCATGTTTTATGCAAACTAAATTATCCAAATTAGATCCAAAATATTTGTGGTTACTTCGGAAACAACCGAACTCGGTCGGTATCGAATCGAATCGACTGGAACCGAATTTAGGATTATTTGAATAAGATCTCGCACCGAAAATTCGAAACTCGAATGAACCAAATCGAATGCAATCCGAAAACGCGAATGTCAACTACTAGAGATGAAAAAATAAACGTCCCAAACGACAAACGACAAACTTGTTGAGATTGACATTCCGGAAAATTTGTTGGTAAGGGAATGTGAAGATCTTATTGAAACAATTGTCAACGAGATTTACGCAGATTGATTCATAAATTCGGGGAAAGAGATTCTAATTTACTTCATTTTCCTAATATCCCCACACTTTAACACCGTCCCTCTAATTTACTTGTTCCACCTCGCCCAATTCATAGTTATTATTCGGATCCTAAATTTTGATTATGAAAATTTGCATATCCATGAACAACGACAAGAAAAATGATGATCAACCCACTAATTAATATTAAGGATGCTTTGTCTCCACATAATCAAGACAGACCTACCTTTGGTGGGGATTACGGGCGGCTGTAAGAAGATACGTTTCTGGGATGAATGATGAACTGTCTTTTACAGGGTGGCTGTATGGGCTAATGATTAAAAGTTGTGTTTGAGAGTTGGATGACTCTATTCCTACGTGGTCACTCACTTACAAGTTTACAACAACTTTTTTTTTTTCTTTTTTGTTGTGGAAGGCCTACTTTACCTGTAACAACTTCCATTCAAAAATGATCTTGATTCTTGAGCTTGTCCGGCCAAAAATAACATTATCTGTAACAACAAGCAGAAGCTTATAGACATGATAATATATATATATACAAATCTGTGGACGGTGAGATATAGACATGATAATATTTTTTTTGGTAAGAATAGACATGATAATATTGATATCTTCATGTCAATGCATGAATCTTATTTCCATATATCCGTGGAGGGTATGAGATATATATAGACATGATAATATTGAAATCTTCATGGCAATGCATGAATCTTATTTCCATTTAAAGAAGTACTAAATTTTGAAAAACGATTATTGTGATTCTAATTAGACAAATTCTAAATCATATCTTCTTTTTGTATAACTAAACTTTCAGCTCTAATCATCGTACCCCATCAGATGTTCTCAATCCATGTATTTACAACGAAAGTGGTTGACAAAATGTGTCGATCCTTTTATCTTCGAAATTTTTACACATGAAATACAAAAAAAAAGATATGTGATATATAGAAAGAGATATGGTGTAAGGTGGGATACAGTGTCCCGGATACTACCTAAATATAAATTAACCATTTAGGATCTATAGAAAGAGATATGGTATTATTTATGTGATGTATAAAAACAAAAACATAATTTACTAAATTTAAGTTAATCTAAATTTAACTTTTGTTTTTGGTTTAAGACCTAATAAAAAAAAAATTAAGGATAACCACACACTAAACCCAACTAAAATAGATATGACATCAATGTGGTAATTAAACGGGGGAATCACAAATCTACCAATTTTTCCATGAACATTTTTAAATGTACCACTAAGGAACACATATTTCAAATGTACCACTTTTTAAAACTTTTGTTTGTAGAGTTTTAGGGTTTAGATGTTCGTTTTAGGGTTTAAAAACCTTAAAACCAACACCCTAAACCCTAAAAATATGTATCACCCCTCACAAACTCTAACCCCCTAAAAACTAAACCCTAAAATCTAATTTCTAATAGTCATTACATACAATACCCTAATTTTATAAGATTTTAACCCTAAAGCCTAAACCCTAAAAACCCTAAGTAAATTCTAAACCCTATAATTTTTCTAAACCCTAAGAACTATAGCCCTAAACCCTAGCAACTAATTCAATTGTAAGGATTTTTTTCAAAATCAAAAGTGGTACATTTAAAAACAAAAAATTGGAATGTGGTAGATTTAAAAAGAGGTATATGGACAGTGGTATTTTTAACAATTTCTCTAATTGGATCCTAAAACTATATAATTGAAAACACAAAACACAAATTGAAACAAAGCCAAAAATCGAATTAAACATTGTCTGACTCAAATTTCTAGTGAAAATAACTAACTTCTCATTGAAGTAAATTTGCAAACTTATTAATAGAAACTATAAATCTTATTAAATAAAGTTGAACGTGTTTAATGTGAGACCGACACGTGGCACAATTATAACTCACGAGATAGTGCCACGTGTCATTTTTTCAACAAGATTTTGACAAGTGTATTTTCCTATCTCCAGTTTCTTAAAAAAATTAATAAAAGGAAACATAAAAAGGAAAAAGTAATTCAAAGTCAACATAAATAATAATTTTTAAAAAAAATTAAAAAAATTTTCATTCTTTATTAATATATAAAAGAAAACCTACTATTTTATTATGGGCATAATTTTTGTGAGTTTTAAAAGTTTAAAACTTTTGAGATTTTGCACCTTTTGATTTTTTTTTTTTTTAATGTTGCCCCCCATAAAATTTGAGTTTGGCTTCGCCACTGTTCACATAACTGTTCATTATGTGTGTTAAATTATTCACCCGCATGTTAATGCGGGTCCTAAACTAGTATATTATAAACTTAAGAAAAGACGCACTGATAAAGAAAAGTTTCATCCTCCAAAACGTATTTAAATAAGACCAAGATTTGTAGTCTAACGGTTAATTTGTGCTAGTGTCATCACTTTATTATTAATGAAGTTCAAATCCAAATTAATACCTATTGTTTGTTTTTGATAAAACAAATATTTTCAAATAAATACTATTATAATTATAAGTTAGAAATATGAAACAAATGGTTGTAAAAGGACAATCTTCAAATGATTTTCTGATATTATTGGAAATGGTTAGATGGCCAAACCATGACTAAGATATCATGACATCTTGAAAAGCTTTTCTCGTGTTGTTATTTTACTTTATTTTGGAAATGAAAAATTTTACTCACAAAACCTAGAAAGTATGAAAGAGCTTCTTTCAAGGTCTGATTCCCACTTTAGAATTAGAATTGGAATTGGAAACTCTCAAAAGATTTTTGAAGTTTTATGAAAGCGCGATTTTTAATAAAAAACAAAAAAGTTTGATTTTTAATTTTAATTTTAATGTTTTTCTTTTTAATTATTATTTTACTTTATATGATATTGTTTTAAAAAAAATATTTTCATATAATTTGATACTTAAGTTTTTTATTAATAAATGTTTATATAAGTATACATATAAATGATTCCAACGCGTATACGCTTCTTAAATGTTTTTAGAAAAAGTGATTCTACATTTTCAAACGCTTCATTTCTATGTATTCGCTTTTACTTTCATGCAACATAGCACAAAACTAGGATGAAAATATGTGATTTTAAAAAGTATTTAGGAGTGAAATATACATAACATGAAAGAGCAATATTTGAAAACTTTCTCTTGGATACCCTTTTGTAATATTAATAATGAATTATACCGGATCAAATATATTATATTAAGAAACAGCTTGTAATTGCACAAGTGACTTGGCCCAAGTGGCAAGAGGTAAGTCCGCTGAAGCAAGAATCACCAGTGCACCCGGGATCGAGCCCCGCTCCCTACACACTCTGCAANGGGGTTAAAAAAAAAAAAAAAAAAAAACAGCTTGTAATTTCTGTCGGTGATAACCCAAAGATTTTTTTTTTTTCTTTTTTTGTTCACGATGATAACCAAAGATTAAGACTTAAAAGATATGTTAAATCGATGAGTCTTATCTAGATGTTTGCACATATTCTTGAGGTATTTGCATGGATTTGAAAGATCACCAAGAATCCATAAATAATGACAAAATAGTTGGCCGACGCGAATATATATATCTTCTACAATCATTGTTTGTTATATTGTCAAAATTAGTAATTACATATTTAGTTATGGTGGTGGTTCAGTTTAATGACCAAAAAAATAAGCTCAGTATATATAAAGTCTGGTATGAGCAACATGGTTAAATATTAGAGTTTAGACAAATAAAAAGCAATTTGTTGTCAAACAAATTAATTGTGAGTGACCAAGTGGTCCTTGATTTAGTGGTATTTGAGAATCATTTAAGGTCATTAGATCGAATTTATTTGGGAGAAGTGATTTAGGTCTTAATTGTGGCATCCTTAACGGCGGATTCCGGACACCACAAGAAATATTATGAATCAAAGTCTCGGAACTTCCACGGATTATCAAGAAAAAGAAAAAACAAACAAACAAATGGTCAAAAAAATATCGAACCAGCTAGAATGATTTGAATAAACTAAATACAAACATATTATATAGTGAATTCGTAGTTTAGCAATTTGTACTAGTATTGTCACTGTATCGCCAAATAGATTTGAGCTCAACTTAATGACAAAAAAAAAAAAAAAATTACGTGAAATAAATTAGGATAATTGATTAAAGCGTGTACGACGTCAAAATATAATAAAGGATGTACGGTGAGGTTGGTGATGAGTCAAAATTAGAGAAGAAAATACAAATGTGAACAGATGATTAGGAAAGCTCACCATACTCCAATTTGCTTTCAAAGTTTCTTCCAACGTCTTCTCTGTATTACTTACAATCCACGAACTAGGGCAAATTATGTGCCAAACATAATCTTTATCTTCTTTTTCTTTCTTTTCTAAAATCGTAATTTTCATAATTGTTTCTACGCTTATCAATAAGACAATTAAATAGCAATAAAAATTTGACTAAAAAGAAAGTTGAAAAAGAATGTTCTCTTTCCTCGAAAAAAAAACTTCCTTATAAAGCAAAAGTTGGAAATAATTGTAAAACATTTACGTTCATAATTAAATTAACTTTGTAAATCATCTCACATTTACCGAAATTTGGTTTGGTACTGAAACGGTTTTAAGTCAGGCAAACATGTGCTTTTAATGTATTATTGTAGTTAAATTAATTATCAGAAAATTTCTTGTAGAGCTAAATGCAAAAGAGTGGGCGACAAAATATAAATTCATGATGTATACGAAAATCTAGATAAAAGACATTTAAAGCTATAGTTTAGGAATCCACATCGGATGGTGGAAGCACTTGTAATCTGTTTAGCTCGAATCCCTTGCCTCAAAAGTTGGACCAAACTCATCCGAGTCATCAATGCAGGAGAGAACTACAAAAAGATTTTTGGTATCCATGTCCAATGGTATTTTTTAGAGTGTCTTAACAATTTAATACTAATAATTTTTAGACACCAAAGAAGAGAGAACATAAAAGGATCTAATTTAAACCCTTGAAGACACTCAATCACCTTGTAAAGACACCCACTTTACACATGTTTATTTTCTATTACCTCTACTTCATTTATAATTAGATAATTATTTTTTAAATTAAGTGAAAGACACTTCCTTTCTCATCACCATTGGACATGGTCTAAGGGTCACTAAAGTCGAGACATCGTATAGTATTTGCTTCATTCGATTTTGCTTTCTATTTAATATTTCTTTATTTTTTATCTTAAATTTTGTATTCTTCTCGATTTAGACATATGAAATTGATTTTGGTGATTAGTGTTCTGAAATAAAAACTAGCATTTCGAAAATTGCGTTTTGTTAATAAAAAATAATTTAGGTTGAAAATATATATTCGATTTTAACATCAGAGATAAGTTAAATTTAAATACCTTTTACTCTATTTTTCAAAAAAAATAAAATTATTTGATGAATTAAAAATGCTCAAAACGCGATTTGGGAACACTAATTTCCGGTTTAGGATCGGTAATCACCTGGTTCAGTTTTATATGGTTAAATCGAGAGAGATACAAAGTTTAGGGTGAAAAATAAAGAAAAATTAAGTAGAAAGTAAAATCGAATGAGGTAAATATTGTGGAGCGTTACGTTATCAAAAGTTTCACCTCTCTTTCATTCATTGTGGATTTTATCATTTTGAGAAAACACTATTGTTGATTTTCTTGTTTTGGCTGCTCTTTGTCAATGAATTAATCTGTTGCCCTAAAAAAATCTAGGAATCCACCATATCTATAATATACTCCCTCATGTGTTTAGTTTAGGTAATGTTCAAGAATGGTGGAGGTAAATTTAAAATTCACATAAATAATCAAATTTTTATATATTTTTTATATCAATCAATTATTTGTTATTTAAATGAAACTAATTCAAATAATAATAAAATACTATTAAATTTTGATTGGCACTGGTAAAGACTCGAAGTCTAGTTTTTCACCTCTCCAAATTTACGGCTACAAACTAAGTTTTTTTTTTCCTTTTCCGTTGAATCACTATTTTATTAATGGGTATGGATTTCAGTTCTTCTGTTTTCTTCATTTTATATCTTGTTTCTTTCTTTGTTCTTTCTCTGTTTTCTTTCTCATTATCTCCTACATAGATCCGCCTTTTTAGAGATTCTGGTCGACGATCGGTCTCTATGTCTTCTAATCTAAATTCAACATTTTTTTCTTTTCTTTTCTTTGGCCGAGGAGGAAGATGATGAACCCTTTATCATCCCTAACCTTCCTCAATTCTTTTCTTGTAAGTGTGGTTTTCTGAGTGTTATCGACCGTGTTTTGAACCCCGACTGTCAGTGCATGTCTGATCTTATCTTAAACATGCCTCGTAAGCGGTAGTTTTATGATCGAGTTTGCAAGGTTTCCTTATCGAAAAAATAATTTTAGTTAATATTCAAATATGAACACAATCTGCTTGTGGTATTGGATAAATGAGTTCATATTTTTAATCATTGATGTCTAGCTCTGGAAAGATGGGTGGAACGGCCACCAGAGGATTAGCCTCCAATACATCAAAGTCTGGGTCCAAATCAACAAAGTACTAGGGAATAATTATACATGCAGCTAAAGCAATTACTGCCCTTGGTGAATTTGCGGGAATTGTAGAAGAAGTTGCTTTCGATCCAATGAAGTCTCAGAGTCGGGAATATGCTGGGGTAAATGTCACATTCGATGTCACCAAATCATTGTGTCGATTCAAATCAGTAACCTTACCAACTGGTAAAACAACAAAGGTCTCATATTACTATGAGAAGATACACAGATGATGTTATGTTTGTCAACGCCTGACATACGAACAATCCAAATGTGCTCGGTTATTGGCAAAGAGTGATCTTGCTAAGAGTCCATCAAGTAGAAAGAGTAAAGAAGAGGAACCCGTTCGGGAACCTATAAATCTTTTGTTTGACGTACTTTCTGGAGATCAAGTGGCGATTAATCCTCAGACAGGAAGACAAAAAAATTGTTTATGAAGTCCTTCAAATTCTGTGTCAGTACCTTCTGTTGGAAAATGCGAATGAGAAGTTTTCGAATGGAGAGAAACAAGTCTACTATCACATGGTCACTATTGTATTTCCAGCATACGTTTTGTGGTGTTGTTAATGTGTTTTGTAACGCGGCGAGCTGATGTATTTCGCCCGTGAGCTCGATAAACTTCTCGTTCGTCTTTTTGTTCATCTCATTTTATGCTTTGGTGAAAAACAAAATTTTTTTTATCAATTTCATCACCCATATATCTCATGTTATGCTTGACTTAAATTTATGTACTATATTTCAAAGTTATTTGACTAATATATAAAAATTATTTCTTTAAGCAGTATAAAAACCAATTACTAAATCGAAATCTAGGTTGACCCATGAACCGGTAGCTTTCTAAAATTATTTTGAAAATGATCTAATCTTGAATATTATAAAATTTATATATTAAATTTAATCTTATGTTGTAATTATTTGACCAGGACTTGTAATCTTACGATTTGTCCTACTGTTGTAAATGTGTCACTGTTTGTGTGATATATCATGATTTTTACCGTTTTTAGGCTACAATTTCTTCGGTTTTATCGAGTCTTTCCCTATCTTTTAGAGTCTTTTTAGGTATTTGTACGAGTTGACAGCTTTGAAGCATTAATGATTTAAAGCTTTCTGGAGAATCACGTTTTGAAGACAGTCGAAGACTGCAGATGCAGAGAGTCGACCAACACCCTTATAGTGGGCCGAGAGATTTTTTCCCTACTTGAAGCCCATTCCTCTTTCAGAGAAGCCAAAAGCTCTAATTTCGTCCTTGTACTTATAGTCGTGTTCTGAAACCATTTTAAGTTAGGGGAATTACAAATCTTCCACATTTTCCTTAGACATTTTTAAATGTACCATTAAGGAAGGGATATTTTCAAATGTACCACTTTTCAAAAAAAAAATTTGTAGAATTTTAGGGTTTCGAATGTTATTTTTAGGGTTCAAAAACCCTAAAACCAACATCCTAAACCCTAAAAATAGGTATCACCCCCTCACAAACATTAACCCCCTAAAAACTAAACCCTAAAATCTAATTTTTAATAGTTATTACATACAAAACCCTAATTTTATAAGATTTTAACCCTAAAATCTAAACCCTAGAAACCCTAAGTAAATTCTAAACCCTATAATTTTTCTAAACCCTAAGCCCTAGAACCCTAAACCTAGCAAATAATTCAATTGTAAGGACTTTTTACAAAATAAAAAGTGGTACATTTGAAAAAAATTTTGGTAGGTGCTAGATTTAAAAAGTGGTAGGTGGAAGGTGTTATTTTTAACAATTTCTCTTTTAAGTTCATAGAATACTTTATTCTTTTATATATTTTAGTTTACGCCACTTTACGTTTCTTTGTACCTTGAGTTCTAAAGTCTCTATTACGTTTTATGAAGTATATTATTCATCAATTAGTATGTGTTCATCACTAGTTATGTCTTAGTATTCTCTCTGTTAGGCTTAACGTGTGCTGATGGCATTAAGATGGCCGTTATAATCGAATCTAGGTTTATTGTATATGTATCCGTTCTATGTGCAATGTTATTTCCAGAACTGATCAATTAGGATTAAGATCTTAGGCTTTTTGCTAGATGCGACATCATTAGTAGAAACATGAACTGTTCTAGATGCATATAATTCCTCTTCGCATAGTAAATTGATGAATTATTCCTTTTAGGTTTCGCAAAAACATTTGGTTTCCTAGAGTTTAGTTGTAGATAGCTTTCGCAACTACATCTGGTCTACTTTACAAGTGCTAGGTTCGAGAAACCGATAATTCTCGGATAGTGTCGGGTGACACCAATCTGACAAAACATCTATCGACACCTTCCTAGTGTCAGTCGACGCCGATTCGTTTGGACAGTTAGTTTGCCTGAAAGCTTGACTACTCTCGTGAATTTGATTTAAACTTTCATCCCGTTTCGTTTGCTTGTTTTATTTACTTTAAATTCATCATATCCTGCTTAGTTTAAGTCTAATTGCATTTTGTTATGATTATCATTGGTCTTTCTGGATCGCTCATCTACTTTACAACCATTTCATAGTTGGCCGTGTGTATTGGTTTCTAAATTCATTTGAGTACACACGCTGATTCTGCTATCACTATGCCCAATAGTTTATTTCGGTATTAT
The DNA here is from genome assembly GCA_900406245.1 of Odontarrhena argentea. NCBI lineage: Eukaryota > Viridiplantae > Streptophyta > Magnoliopsida > Brassicales > Brassicaceae > Odontarrhena > Odontarrhena argentea. The sequence goes on along the minus strand of OVAF01001219.1, from coordinate 8,553 downwards.
GATTCTACTTGGTTCGAACTTTACAGATGAATAAAATTACATCTAAATACAACATGTGCGAATACTAAATTTACTAATGAAAAATATTTAATTGTTAGCACCCAGCTACACAAAGGAAGAGCCCTAAAACTTTTCGGTTAGCGTCATGACTCATGAGTACAAAAATAAGGTTATGCACAAACAAATTTGACAAAGCTAAGCATCAATATTGTTGTAAAAGTACATCTCAGCCTTTAGCCTAAACCATCAACTAAGTCAACTCAGTAAAAACGAAAAGAGAAACAAAAAAATTGGACGAGAGTAATGATGAATTAAGAACATTATTATAGATAACGGCATAATCACGACACAATAGAAATAGACCAAGCGGTTCCGCAACAACAACAACAACACCGCATGGTTACAAAAAAAATTACAACACAGGCTGTCTCTTTCCTTGCTTCTTTTTATATATTATACTATCAAAAACTTTCTTTATATACCCTCCTCTTCTTCCTCCTCTGCTCTCTCCATCTTCTAAGAAAGACTTCACTTACAGTTTTAGCATTGTTTCCTCAGGTCAGTTCCTCTCTCTCTCTCTTTGACTATGTTTTACAGTTGAATAACAATACAATGCCATTGAACTACTTGATGAATCTTGTCTTTAATTAAGTGTATGTTTTGTCTGATCCAGATCTAGTTTCTTCTCAGTTAGTTTTCCAATGTTTCTGCATCTTGTGTCTTGGGTCGCGTGAACTTGAGCTATACTGTCTCTGTGTTTGTTTGTGTGTCGGTTTGTTTTTACTTTTTTTCTAGTAATGTCCAAGAAATTTTTCAAGATCTGATTAGCTTTTAACACAATGCTTTAGTTTGCTACCTGTTTCTTGTTAGAAGATCAGTTTTTGACTTTGAAACAGATCCGGATCTGGGATTTTTTTGATTCACTTGATGGGTTTCTTGGTAAAGAGTCCATATTTAAATCTTGATTTGCTATCTTGAAATGCAGTTTACGTTTGGAAAGAGGGAGAGTCCAGAAGCGATGGCCAAAATGCATATTCCAATCTTTATAGCCGTCGTGTTTCTCGTCGTCTGCTCTGCATCAACATATGCCAAAACCGCAAGCCCTCCGGCTCCAATGCTACCGCCGACACCAGCTCCAGCACCGGCTCCAGACCATGTGAATCTCACTGAGCTCCTAAGCGTAGCTGGTCCGTTCCACACATTCCTTGACTACCTTCTCTCATCTGGAGTCATTGAGACATTCCAAAACCAAGCCAATAACACCGAGGAAGGTGTCACAATCTTTGTCCCAAAGGATGATGCTTTCAAGGCTCAGAAGAATCCTCCTCTCTCAAATCTCACCAAGGATCAGCTCAAGCAGCTCCTCCTCTTCCACGCCATTCCCCATTACTACTCCCTCTCCGAATTCAAGAACCTGAGCCAATCTGGTCCCGTTAGCACCTTTGCTGGTGGCCAGTACTCCTTGAAATTCACTGATGTTTCGGGTACTGTTCGGATTGATTCACTATGGACCAGGACTAGAGTCAGCAGCAGCGTTTACTCCACTGATCCTGTGGCTGTTTACCAAGTGAACCGCGTGCTTCTACCCGAAGCCATCTTTGGCACTGATGTCCCTCCAATGCCTGCTCCAGCTCCTGCTCCTGTCGTCAGCGCTCCTTCTGATTCGCCTACAGCTGATGCTGAAGGAGCCAATGCTTCTTCACCAAAGTCCTCGCACAAGAACTCCGCACAGAAGCTGGCGATGGCTCCAATGGCCATGGCAGTTTTGGGTTTGGTGGCATTGTTCTTGTGAGAGGATGAATGGTTTTGCAAGTTGAGTATGTTCTAAGTTACATTGTGAAAGATTGTATTACATCATTCCCAAATTGTCTTTTTGATTTTTGAACACCCCCATTTTTTATTTTATACATTTTTAATGTCATTATAAGTGTTGTGAATTCAGATTGTTCGTTCATTTCTAGACTTGATATTTGCTTCATTTGCAATCCTAGCCACACGTCTGAAATTCGGATAATACACAAGACACTTTGTATGGATTAGCCATGAATTTGGCCCACTCAAGACACAAGACTAGTATTTTTTTTGGTTAATGGAGTAAGGGTTCTCTTGGTGTCATGGCGTCTCAGTTCTTGAAACCCGCCACAGGTAGTAACGGAGACGCCGTCTATGTGGCGGCCGTACCGCTTAAAGCAGCGGCTGGTCCACCACAGCTGATTATGTCGATGGCTTACTCGCTTAATCTGCGCAAGTTGCAACATCTCATGGTCCTCATCAAACCTTCTTGTCCAACTCGTCAAGAGGTCTCTCCATCATTGATCTTCTTTTGTATAAATGCTTCAGCGAAAACTTGTGTGGCTTATCCGTCTGTGGGATGATTCTCTAGGTGATCGTGTTTGATTTCCAGCCACGTAACCCTGAAAGTCTAGAAGCAGCAATCTCAGTTTTATCCGGAAAATCGATTCCAGGTTCTGATTCCCATCGAATGTGATCTCTGATTCACAGTTTTGTTCTTTCGACGAATCTTTGATCATAGAAGAGTTTTAGATAACTTAAACAAAGTGACACCAAAATGTTAGGAATCTCTAAGTTTTGGTTTGCACTTTGCAGGAGTTGTAATGCAAAGAAAGTTGAAGAAGGTTCCAAGACAAAGATGTTGGATGGTTGGAACATCAAAAGGGGATGCCTTGGAAATGGCAATGGAGTTTAATAGGTCATGGGAGACTCATCTCAAAATTGGTTCCCATGATTGCCGACACTATACCAATGGTACTCCACTTATACAAGTTTTTTTTATATATGTTGGGCCAAGAAAGCATTTACAATAAGCCTAAGGCCTTTACATTTCACAGGACTTGTCCAATATCTTACCGGTGAAATAAAAATCGTGGAGGGACTCTCTACGAGCTATCCACCCCAATAAGATAAAAGATAGTGTTCACTTATCTACCCAGACATGTATACAGTAATTGTAAAAATTAGTTGAAATAAAAAAAAAATTATTGATCATAATGCATTTAGTATATTATACAATATCTCATCTTAGAGAAAAGATAATGTATATAAGAAGATGAAATCTTTTGCAGAAAAAAAGTTAAAAAATCGCTAGGTAATCAAAAAAATATTTAATAATGTAAATACGTTTGCATAGGGAAAAAAATAATATATGCAAATTTTATAATAAAAGAGCGAAATAATCATATAAAATAGAAATATTCGACAAACGGTAATTATTTCTCATGGTCCAGTCCCACCAACGCTCTACTAGTTACGGGGGCCAGCATGCGGTGGCATTCTCAGCACCGACGCCGGTCACCACCCTACACATTTCTTCTTAAGTTTTTTTTTTTTTTTTTCCAGCTTTCTCTATGTTAAGTTAGGTGAAGGAGATTCACGAGAGAGAAGATGGCGATCTATTAGCGTTTTGGATAAATCTTTATAGGTTTTGTGGGTTTGATATATGGTGTTCGGGATCTTTTAGATTCACGGGAAACTGTTAGCTTTTCATATCTTAATTCTCAAAACCTAGATCTACTTTGCGTTTGACTGTGCCAAAGGTTTGAGCAGGTGCAACCGTTAAATTTGGGCTCATTCATCTCCTTTAGATGATTGACTCCATTCAGTTCATCTCCTTTGAATCTGACAACTGGTTTTAAGGTCTTCGACAACACACTGAGTGACTTCGGCTTTAGGATATGGGCAGGGTTTTCAGCTGGCTTTTCAGGTTTAAGTGTCTTTTTGGTGGCTTCGCTTCTCCACTCTTCTTCGATCTTGATTTATTCTCAAGTTTGAGACTGGTGTTACTTGGGTGGTCGGATTTCTCCTTGTTTCTATGTTTAAGACCTGATCGAGGTTCGGTATGCTCATATGATTATGCCTAGGTGTGCCGAAGTCGTATTCTGGAGAACATCGTTTCCGAAAGGTTTTGGTCACCTCTTTTGGAGTCTCCTTGTCTGTTCATAAATCCAGGATCCTTTCGTTTGGGAGGTAGTTATAATTTCTATAGGAGGTTCAAACTATTGTTGGTGTGTTTAAGGTATTGTGGTTCGGGTACATGGAGTCGTCAAAGTCCTTTCAGCTTCTTAAGCCGTTCATAAGCTTTTAGGCTCAGCTTAAAGTCGTTGTCGTTTTCTTAGTGTTTAAGTTGTGTTTAATTTCAATTTTCAGTTTTCTCTTTTAGTCTTTTGCTTCCCTCTTTTGGGTTTAGTCTCTGGGGTATTAAGTCTGCCGGCTTTGTATTCCGACATGTACTCCATCTTGGTTTCCCCATCGATAATAAAACAAGCTTAGAAGGAAAAAGAAAAAAAGAAAAAAAAAAGCGAGAAAAACAAATTCCTTAAATAAGAAAAATAAAAAAGATTAAGAAAATTTTCAAAACTAAAAGAGATAATACTTTCTCTCTAAAAACAAAATGACATTTTTCTCTTTCTTTGCCGAAATTGGTTCTAAATTATCGCGTTTTTTCTCTCTCTCATCGTCAAGCTTTCCTTCGTGTGCTTGGCATAATTGTTTCTCCCCCAAGCCCCCATGGTTCACTATGCACCTACTTAACCGCTTCAATTTCACTCCTTTAAATTGACATGCATCCACCTGCATCAGTTACCGACTTTTTCTCTCTTTTTTTCCGATTTTCATGATCCACTGTTTATCACAAATTTGTAACTGACAAACGGAAGATCTGACAATGGATTCTGGGAAAGAAGAGTTTGTGATTCCTATTGATATCTTTCAAAAATCCTTGTTTTTGTATCAATTTTTTCCTTAACCAACCATCCAACGATCGACCCCAAAATCTAAGACTAATGCTTCATTTCTTTCCACGCCTCTAAGTCATGAATGTTTCGGTAATGGTTTAGGTTGTGCCACTTAAGCAGGCTCAATTTATTTTCCCTGCACAAGAATGGCATTTTAACAATCGAATGCTTTTGGATCCAGATTTGTGAAATTCCAATACATTTTTTCACATATTCCATCGTCACTTACTAATTTCCCAATTGTTATATTTACCGACACTAATCTAGCAATTTCACTAATTTCCCAACTGTGATCTTATTAATTAGTAACCATTAATCAACAAGTACAATAAACGAGTAAGCCCCTTACATTATTCCCAATGGTAAAGGAAACAAACTAAACAATATGTTCATTCAAACATTTCATTGAACACATTTCGGGTAGAAATTATACCAAAACTCAAACCTAGAATGATTAAGTCTAAGCATGCTTTGGGATCCAAATTTTTTGTTAATAGAATAACATTTTTCTTTGACTATAGACTTATTTGTAGCATATTTATTTTGTTATATGGTGGCATATTTGTTTATAGTAGATTTAATTTGGTCGACGACAGATTGATAATTATTTTAAATCGATTTTCTCAAACTAAACCGAAAATTAAATTTAAAATTTCTGATTTTCTCTTATTTAAAATTTTAAACAGAGGGTGTGTGAGAGACAAAAGAACACAAAAAAAAAAGGGATTAATGGCAGAAAGAAACAAACAACATAAAGTTAAATTAATGCAAAAATATGTTAAGCAAATGACTTAAGTTTGGGAAAAAATGAAAAAAAAATGTTATTCAAATGATGTTGATAGATTATGTCTATTTTCACAATTACAAGACGGAAATTATTAGTTAAAGTAAGTCTTATACACGTAAGTTAAAGAGTGACTTCAAGAGAACAAGGCATGCTAAAAGCAAAATTAGGACTTTGTATAACAAAGTCATGTTTATATGCTCTTCTTGATTTGAGTAGAGTTGTTGATGCGTTTATAATTATAAGAAAAAAAATGATTGTAGTGTATAGTAATGAAATAACATAGAAGAAAAGGAAAATGAAAAATTGTACTTTCACAAGAAAATCATATTCTTTTGGTTAATCTAAAAAATCTAAACTTGATATAAACTATATCGCTATTGAACTCTTGAACTACATTAAAAGGCTTCTCGATTCCAATCTTCGTGAAGTATGAATAAGGCTGTTCTTTATTGGAGACGCCACTGATGGCTTGTGCTTGTACTAGCCATTTACTTGAAATGACACTGTGATACTGCGTCGCGCGTGTTTGGAGAATTCTACGACGATTCCAGAGGATATGAGAAGGTTGGAAGAAGGACGGCATGTTCGCGAATAAGGAGAGGATGGCGGCGGGTCTGGTGGCATTGATGACCGTGACGACCACTGACTGGGATTTTAGGGGTTTTTATTCTTCTTTTTTTTTACATATAAACTTCTTTTTTATTGTACCAAGGGAGAATACAAAGCCCAAACAAGGGAATCCTTAGAGATTAGACAGCACAACCCAAAGAGTACAACAAAACATAGTTTAAACAAAAAGCCCAAACAATGGAAATTTTAAGCCCAAAAGAGGGAAACCTGGTGGTACACACAGAAGAACACAGGAACAGAACATAGAACAAACCCTAGCCAGGACCAACCAGTGGTTTGAGAACCAATGGTGAACGGACTGAGTCACCCGGAAATGATATTGGTAAGCCAGCCTCATTGCCTAACAGGAGAACGAGTTTAACAGACTCAAACTCATCAGAGTTTTTGAAGCTTTGAGTTACACGAGTCATGTTTAAACCTTGAGCAGCCATCTGATTTAACGCATAAGGGACTGAGGAACCGGAGACCAAAGACAATTTGGCTAATCCTAGACCCCACTCAACGGACTCTCGAAACACCATCAATGAACACAAATCACAAGAAGGAATGACCTTACCAAGAGAACCAATTAAGCGCAAAGATAAATCAAACTCCACCAAATCGGAACCGGAAGAAGGATGTCGAAACATCAACCCCACCATTCAGAATCGTCAAAGGCACGAGCCAGAAAACGGAGATCTTGATTCAGAACTGGATCTTCTTTCTCAAAGGAAACCTTTGACATAGCTCGCCAGAACCCTAAGACACCATTGCTGAAGAGAAACAGTCCTAACCACAAGTTTATAGGGAAAAGAAAATCTGGATCTGAGATTCAAACCAGGAGAAACTGAAAAAGAAAGAACAGAAACTACAAAAGAAAGAGGAAAAACAAAAAGCGGAAGAGACACAGATTCCGGCGGCAACGCCAAGGGTACGCTGACCGCCGAAACCGGAGATCGGCACTGGAAAAGTTTTGTTTAGTAGAGAGAAGGGGGAGAGAAACCATGAGAGAGAGGGGAGTGCCAGAGGTTGTTATTCTTTTCCAATGATTTTTTTTTTAGTTTTTGTTGATAGTTTTAATTGATGGTTCATAGTTTAATTTTAGATTTATTGTATATTAAAATATATTTTAGAAACATT
>OVAF01001218.1:0-24615 GCA_900406245.1 Odontarrhena argentea | reverse complement strand
TGTTAGGGTCATTCTCTGCAATATAATCTCTTTTGGGTATATGTATTGCAAATTCTCTTTATTTATTTATTTTTTGACAAGAGAGCTATGAGAATTGCATAGGATTATTGGGAGATTTTCTGCCTACATCGACGACTAGGTGAGTTTGTTTTGAATTCGATTCCATGAAAAAAATATGCGATATGTGTTTCTTGGGTTTTACAGGATCAATTTGTTTTTTTATTTTATTAAGTTTGGCGGAAATTTGAATTTAATAATTCTGAATTTTTTGGAAAAACCCTTATAGGCAGAGATGAAATCAAAAGCGGCCTCCGGTGTTCTCCGTCGTAACGGTCGATTACCACCGTCGTCCTTCAGATATTATCCATACGATACAGGGTGGGTCTGTCATATTACTTTGTCCCTTTCAGACTTTGTTCTAAAAGTCATGTGTTTTTTCTATAGGAGCGGCTTTGGGAAGGAGGACATGAAACAGGAGGTTGTACGACTAGGAACCGAGTTCTCTCTATGTGTGGCTCAAACCATGTTTTTGCTGTCTGATGACATCCGGACTATGTTCTGGTTTTGCGCTAAGTTATGGAGCGGTGTGATGTGTTACCAGAATCCCGTATTAGAAAGGCTACTCCGTGTTATGCATTATGTTTACTCAAGAGATATCAAACCCAAGAATCGTGTGTTTCAGGATGATGGCAACTCCGTCCAATGGGAATACGTCAGGACCACTTGGGACGATTTCGTTCAAGGAATCCTAGTTTTGCATCGCTTTGCTTTAGTTCTCAGTAGGAATGATTACTCTTTCGATGATCGACTATTATCGACTGCTATTGCAAAGTACAAGCTCCAAGTTCTCAAGAAACTAAAGGATAAATTGACTTGTGTAAATGATATTTCAGAGGCTAATGGGTTTGCTAGGGAGACCATGGTGTCTATCATTTCTGATTTGTGGAAGTCTCTCTTTAATGAAGACGATGCTGGCGACGCAGCAGCAGCCAAAGTGATAACGAATAGGATTCTCGCCGACCTGTTTACGCCTATCCTGAGAAACCCATTTCATACCGAGATACTGCGTCTGGCACCTTTTTCTCCTTACATTCTAGGGTCAGTAATATTACTTCACTAGTCACTCCCTCAGTTTACTAAGGCGTCATATATTGACTAATTGTTTTTGTAGAGAGGATTTTGCAAAACAGGAGCTGAAACAGGAGGTTGTGCAACTAGGAGTTGAACTCTCGCTCTATGTGGCTCAGTCGATGTTGTTGCTGTCTGATGACATTCCTAGTATGTTATGGTTCTGTTTTAACTTATGGGGAGATGCAATAAGGGACCAGAATCCTGATAGTCCTGTGGTGGAAACGCTGCTTACTGTTATTCATTATGTCTATTCAAAACATATCATACCGAAGAATGCAGCAAATCATAATAATAATGGCAAATCGGTCCACCACGGGCTGATCACAGCAACTAAGGACAGTTTTGATGCTGTAATCAGAGATCTAGATGGCCTTGTTTTGATTCTCAGAGGGGAAGGAAGCTGTTTAGCTGGCCGAGAGTTTACGTCTCGCATTGAACAAGCCTTGAAGAAGGTAGACGAGAAGCTGAAGTCTGTTTCAGAGGCGAATGAGTTTGCAAGGGATGCCATGGAGTCTAGCATTTTGGACTTGTGGAAACCTATCTTTGGAAAAGAAGCTAAGAAAGTGATAAAGTATGCTTGGTAAGAGTCTATGTTTTTGTATATAGAGCATCACCACATTAGCTACTAGTGTAGTTTATATATTGGATTAGAGATTTCTAATTCATGTAATAGAGAGATTGGAGGCTAACTTAGGCGTACTCTTGCTTGACTGTTTCAGAAAATTTGCTTTGTTGTTTTCATCACACGTTAGAGGGCATCTTTATGTACTTCATATATGTTAATCTATAAACAAAACATTTTCTTTCTTTATGGGTCATATCGAAAACCGTACACTAGCATAAAGTTTTCATTATTAAAATGATTCTTGAATAGGACTATTAAATTAACATAAATCAATCAACTAATCTTAGAGATTAAAAAGAAGAAACCTCTAGTTTTCCACCAATCACAAAGCTTTCCATTATCATTGTAATATACCACACAACAAAAAATTGAGAAAGTCGTCTCACAGAAAAAGGAAGAACACCAACCAATTGGAATCAAACACAAAGATCATCAAAGGTATATAAAATATAGTTTTCATGGTTTCTTCTATTAGCAAAGATCAGAAATCTTTCTTTCGATGACTTGAAGCTTTTTTTGTTTCTGTTTTACGTAAGCATAGATATCTCTCTATATATATGTTCTGGTAGGGATCACAATTTCATATATAGCCTTGTTTTCATTGTCTTTGGATCTTGATGATTAGGACTTGATGCAGAAACATCAATAGTTTGCTTTCTCTTTGTAGTTGTAGGGTCAACATGATTTTTAATTTGATAACTCAAAGCCAAGATTCATTGAGTCTCTCTGTTTCAGTTTTTATTAATCCTTATTTTGGTTATTGATCATGATCATCCGAAAAAACATACGGATCACTCATAGAAGATTAAATTTAGTAACCTGAAGTATATTATACCTTTTTTTTTCTTTTGGTTATTTTTTCAGTGCATATTGGCCTTCTTTTTACCATATTGAAAGATTTGAGATCAATAAAATAAGAACAAAATTTGAATGTGTAGAAAAATTTGAAAGAAAAATAAAAGATGTTGGCATTTGTGAAATGTTTCTCGCTGAAGCGACCAAAGCATCCACCTGGATATGAGGACCCTCATGTTCTTGCATCCGAAACTCCCTGTAAGTCAAAACAAAACCACAACCTATTCTTAAATCAATAATTAAAATTTTAAACCACAAAATATTATAAGTGAGCTGTGATGTGTATATTTATAAAATAAAAATATAGACAAGCTAATTAATTACATAATCATTCCTTAATATATGCAGTTACGGTAAATGAGATAGAGGCTTTACACAATTTGTTCAAGAAGCTAAGTACCTCCATTACCGACGATGGTCTTATACATAAGGTAATGTTTGTTTCTATCACAAAAGAAAAATATTTTCAATTTTCAGGAAACTTAATACTGTTATGTATAATATGATGACCTTATTTATTTATGAGCAGGAAGAGTTTCTTCTGGCTTTGTTCAGAAATAGCACTATGCAAAATCTATTTGCGGACAGGGTATATTACTCATGAACACTACTCCTATTGCATCAATAAATATAGTCTCAATTTGGTTTATTACACCAATTAAAATGGTTACTGAAAGGAATATTTTTATGAAGGAATTAATTTGGAATAGTGTTGCAGGTGTTTTATATGTTTGATAGGAAACGCAACGGTGTGATTGAGTTTGGCGAATTTGTTCGTTCCCTTAGCATCTTCCATCCACACACTCCCGAACACGAAAAATCCTCATGTACTTATTATCTATCTACTGCCATTAATTAGGATCATCAACATTATACGAATTAAACCGTTACATTATAACTAATTGCAGTTATGTTCAAGCTGTATGACCTCCATGGAACCGGGTTCATCGAGCCGGATGAGGTACTGATCGATACGACGCTATATATCTCCACTATTGCTACTCTAAGAACTTAATAAAAATCATATGAACATAATAATGCATTGAGCCATATCATAAAATTTTTTTCGTGCGATATATATATGTTTGGTCGGAAATTAGTTGAAGAAGATGGTGGGGGCACTACTTAGTGAAACAGACTTAGAACTCTCGGAAGAAGTCATTGAAGCCATTGTGGAACAGGTCCTCATCTATATATTAGTATTATAAGTAGTTCTTCTTTTTTTGTAACATAATGGATATGAATTCATATGGTATGGTTTTCTTGTGTTATATATATAACTTGATTGGTTTTTAATTTGTAAACAGACAATGCTTGAGGTAGATACAAACAAAGATGGGAAGATCGATGAAGAAGAGTGGAAAGAGCTCGTGGCTAAGACTCCCTCAATCCTCAAGAACATGACTCTACCTTATCTCAAGTATAAAATTTAACACATTTTCTTGGTTATTGGAAATGTGCTCTACTGAGTTTGATTACTTACGTAGATGTTTTCATGATTTGGCAGGGAAGTGACATTAGCATTTCCAAGCTTCGTGCTCTACACTGAAGTAGAAGACTAGAAAGGGAAGGGCAAAGAATACAAAAAGGATGAATTACAAAAGAAAAAGACTAGAGGATACACCTTATTTATATGAACAAACCAGAGTTTCTCCGATTTATATGCTTTTGAGGTCTTTTAATCCTTCTTTTGTATGTTTCGGACCATGCCTATCAGTAAATGGGTGCGGTACTCTCCGGTATAAGGTTGAAAACTGTTTGCAACCTTTTCTGTTCATATGTTTCACCTCATCTTTTTGATGAGATGATACGAAAAACAAAACAATTTTAAAATAAATTTTAATTTCGACCAGGACTTGTAGTCTCCTTAGTCTGAATTAATGGACAGTGGATCTTGTGATGTGTCAAGATCGGCACTTGTGTTCGGTTTCGGAACATTTCTCATCATCTCTTCTTCATACGCCAATGATCTCAACTTGAGGTTTCTTCTCATTGGATTAATGAAATGAATACACACAAGTTTCTTCTCAGTGGTAGCGTACATGGGACTAATTTATCTCAACGAGTCTCTGCTTCAACTCAGAGCCCTTTTCTTTCCCTATTCATTGAGCTTGAAAAAGATGAGATGATGATGATGGGCAAGATTGTTTGGAAATGATCTGTCAACCTGAATACTCTCAACTTTTTTTGTTTTCATGTCTCGCTGCTGTGATTATGCGATAAGAGAACCAGGCCAAGGCTACATCTTAAATATTTTCGCTTTGCATGAGATTATGCCGATGATGATAGTGATTGTCCCCAATATTTTCAGTTGTTTTTCAAGAGTTCTGAGTCCCAAAGAACATTGTAAGACCTCTCCTCAGTGATTGCTATCAAGTACAAAGATGGGATTTTAATGGCTTCTGATATGAGAAGTATAATGTTCTTTACCTCCAAGCAAGGCAAGTCTTAGAAGAAAAGTTGTAAGTTTAAGTTGGGAAGCCAAGCCCACAGCTTCTCCCCATCAATCCCATGGAACTCTTCATCACTCAGTGCCTCCAAGATCTGATCAATCTCGACCTCTTTATCATGTTTCTACTGCATTGAGAGCTTCCTTACCGTGTCCACTCCCACACTTGAAGAAACAAAAGCTGGAAATGTTACTTCAATTGTGTCTACGGTTAGCCTTTACGACGTTGTTTTCGCAACAAATTCTGTTAGAAACACAACTAGTTTATATCTTGCGGTTATGTTACGAGGCATTTAGCTCAATTTTTTCTTTCAGTAAGCTTTACTCACATATCATCAGTTTTGTTGTTTTCCTTCTCCGTAGAAGCATTACTGTTTTTGCGAATCATCGCAGAGATATTAGCTACTTACTCACCCCATTCCATTTCTGCTCCTTCTCTTGTTTCTGTTTTCTACTTTCCATCACCTTTGCCATGAGAAACTTATACAAGAAAAAATTGGTATGTTTATTAGCGCAGAGTGGAATCACCCTTGTGCGCTCTCAGAAGTTCAACACTGAAAGAATAACATTGGCTTCTTTATCTCTCTGCTATTACATGATTATCATCCACCAAGACTAAAGAGATAACGTTTCTCAATTCAAATAGTAAAATGAGAGACCTTTTCGCCTTTTCCATCAATCACTCTCTTTCTACTTACATGTACACTCTCCCCTACATCCTTTTCCCCATTCTTGCAAATCTTCTGGCTACTCCAAATATTACCGCCTTTGTCAACAGCCCTTTGTCCAGTGTACATGCAAGCGCAATCGCCCCTCCCACCACTAGTATCTTTGGAATGTTTTTTCCCGTCGGCTTCTCTCCTGTCACCTCTGTCGTCGAGTTTCTCTCGTTCATGAACTCATCCGCACTCACTTTGGTGTTGATTTGAGCCATTGCCGCACTTGGTGATAAACCTGCTCCGGCTGCTCTGGCTTGCTGATATGCACGTAAGCCTGGCTCTATCTTCTTGACGGCACCCCACATCCCTTGTCGCACCCCGAGCTTTGCAATCTCCCAGGATATTCCCATATCCTCATGGTGAAATAGTAGGACCTCACATGCTGTCATCTCACCATTTCCTCTTGTTGATTCAACTACACAATGATAAAAAAATATCCAGTCAGCAGCAGTTACAAGATTGCACCAAAATGACAATCATAGTACCTGCACGGATGCACCAGCTTGAATAGTACAAGTCAACACGCCGGGGCTTGTTTTGCCTCGGTACAGACGGGTATTGTACTCCCTGAAACAAATACAAGATAGAAATCGGTTAGCATCAACAATATCTCTCTAAGTAGAAGAAAGCTTTTAAAGTATACCTTTGTAATGCAGTAAAAGACTCGGCCAGCATCCCAAATTCGACGGCCTATAATATACTCGCGGTCGCTGCAAAAGAAAGGGAACTTGCGGACCCATTGCACAATCATAGTGCCGGTGTCGGCGCAACGCTCGAGAGTAGAAGAATACAAAAGCATATCATCCCACTTGGAACGGAATTCGTCATCCCAAAAGAAGTCCCTGACCATCTCGGGTGTGGCATCCTCAAACACAGTTCTGCTACGGTACTGGGGAGGCCCATTCTAGCAATATCATCCAACCAATCCCAATCAATCAGCAGTGCGAATATAGAATTGAGATTAAAAAGAAAAAGAAAGAAGGGAACATACCGGAGGATCTCGCCTCCAAGCTTGATAGGAGAAAGTGGGAGTTGAGCGGTCCATCATTTGAATCCAAGCAGGGCCTCCATCTTTGACCTCAACCAACTTCCAGAGATGCTTAAAATCATCCTCCGTAACAAACCCAGACTCAGATTTCTGTTTCTCGTTCTGGGGAGGGGTTGAAGAGAAAGAGGGCTTCTCATCGCCATCGCCGACCCACTTGGGCCTCCATACCCAACCAACCAAGACCCCAACAACCACAGCAATCGCCGCCAAGACTAAGAGCTCTGGTGGAAGCATAGACTCAGGGAACAAAGAAGCCATTCAATCGGAATCAGAGGGTTGGGTCGTCGAGGAGGAGAATAAAAGAGGGAGAGATAGGATAAGGATTAGGATTAGGCTTTGGGATTACTCTCTTCTCTCACACCCTCTCGTTTACTCCAACACACACATTTTATTAAAATTTCTAAGTATATAAAAGATCCAAATTTTTAGTCTATGGATTGGTCGCCGCATCTTTCTTATTCCTTACCGTGTCTTCAATGTATTACTATTACGGTATTACCAAATCCATTCAAAGGTCAACTCAAGAACCGGTCTTCTCATAATAAACGTTTTCTATTTCATTAATTAAGTAAAGATTTTTACTTTTGAAATCCACATCTGTTTCAAAAGTTGCTAGCTGCACGTTTTTGTCATTCTTCACTTGTTGTTCTACGACTATATATGTATATGCACCTAACCTCACTTGGGTTCTATTCTGTTATGGTTTGTACTACTGGATTTGGGCCTCAGCCCATCTGCGGGCCTGGTAATGACAAAAATGCCAATTGTTTTGAGAAATTTCAGCTACAAACTCCTATTTTGGAGACAATTGGTCATTCACTTTTCTTTGTAAGGAAAACTGTCTCGAAGGCATCCAAAACTCACATCGTTCATCCGCCGCTAAGGACCGAAGAACTAGCACAATTCTTAGATCATACTCCAGATATACTCCCGATTAATATCATCGATGTTAATCACTTAACTCATCGTTGTTTTGTCATTTCAAATTTCTTTTTGATATTTATCAAACTAGAGCTTTGTCTATGTTGTTGTAAGCCACATTTTTTTTTTGATAAACCCTATCGGCTGATCCGGTTAGTCCCGGTAGAAACGCACCGAGGTGCTACATAGTGGACTTCTCCCTTGGTTCAACGGTTCAACGATTCAACAAACACCATGAGCTCCGAGCGGACTCCGGTCGAACAGACTATGAGATTCATGAGATCCGGTTTGGGCCACCACACTGAGGATAGCCAGACCACCTGCATTGCTGACTACCAGATAAACCAATTGGGCCAAAGCCCAACTGACAGAATTCCCACAGTGATTTTTGTTTCTAGGGGGGATTGAACTTGAGTTTGGGAGTTGCACCCTTCACCAAGCCTCTCCTACCACTAGACCACAAGTGCGTGGACATTGTAAGCCACATTTAAGATTAATAGAACAAAGTTTGACCAAAATAAAATAAAAAAATGTACCTAACCAAGACAAAACATGTATGGAAGGTCGCTAAATAATCATCCACTTATCTACAGACACACGTAGAATTATTAATCTTGTTACTACTTATTGAGATAGATGGTCGCTAGATAATTATTCGTCTCAACGACTAACTCATTTAACAGTGTACATTAGTATATATATTAATTTGTTTAATACAGTATATTTTTGGTTTAGTGATTTCTGTGAGTATCAATTCAATGATAATATAGTAAAAGTTTATTTAGTTTAATGTTTTATTACCAATTTCTAAGTTTTTTCGTTATAGAAAAAAAAAGATTTAAATGATTTTAGAATATACTTATTGTTAATGTTGGACTGGTAGTCTTTGTTTTGTTATTGCAAAATAGACTCGATTCCCAATTGGAGGAACTTAAAATCGTTGTGTGGTTGTTATACTCTTCGACTATTTCGCAACATCATCTCTTTTAGAAGCTTGGTAGTATGAATTTAAGATCTCTATTAGATACGTAGTATATGTAGCCGTTTCGTTTATCATCAGAAGATAATATTTTTTGTTACTATATTTGTGATCTTATTTTCCGTGTTGGGATTTTGATGACTTTTATATTATCGGTTTTAGTCTCCAAGATTTGAGTCTCGCTGGCTCTTGAATTTCTCTATTTATAGTCAGTGGCGAACCCACGTTCAAGGTGGGTAGGTCATATGACCTACTGACCTACCTTAAAGTTTATAATTATATAGTTTTGGTAGTAAACAAGAACTTTCAACACGTAATTTGGTAAGTACCTTCTCATTTTGACCTCCCTTAAGTGGGTTCAAACGGTCAAACCCTTTAACACACAGAAATTTTCCTCGTTTCTTATCTTTTTCTCAAGTTGGGTTACGGTGTTGTTATGGTTTTTCTCATGTTGGGCTGTGGTTAAGTGGGTTCAAACCCTTTAAACACATACTATTACCAGTTTTCCCTTTATATAATTGTACCATTTAATGAGAAAAATACTACGTTAATTTTAATGAAATTTTTTTAATATATTGCACTATGGAAATATTTTTCCTGGGTTCGCCACTGTTTATAGTTTAATAAAACCAAGATAAAAGGTTAAAAAAAAGAGCATCTAAATTTTTTATTCAAAATAAGGAAATAGATCATATAAAAGAAAAAAATACAGTGTCAAAGAATTTTGGGTTCGAATATCGTCCGGGTAAACCAGAACCAGATCGGTATTAAACTTTTTAGCCGATGATGTGATCATGGGGAAACGGCTTATTCGTGCCCGAAGTATGGACCTGTGCCCTAAAATACCACACATTGAAGTTTTTTCTTAAAAAAAAAACAACATATTTTCAAAAGTTCAAAAAATATCACTTAATTAATTTTAGGAATTAGTGATATTTTTGGAACTTTTAAAAATTAGTGGTATCTTTAAGAGAGAATCTAAAAAATACCACCATTGTTTCAAAAAGTTCCTTAAATACCACTTTAATCCACTTTAATCTTTCAAAACTAAACCCTAAATATGGATTAGTTAACCAAACCCAAAAAACATACAATATGAATTCTTACAAATCTTTTTTTTGTATTTTTTATATTTTATAATTTTAAATATGAAAGTAATTTTTGGAAAAAGTGGTATCTTAGGAACTTTTTTTTCAAATGGTGGTATTCAAGGGTATTTCTCTATTTTAAAAAGAACTTTTAGTGGTAGTTTTGGAGCTTTTAAAAATTAGTGGTATTTTTAGAACTTTTAGTAATATTTTTGAAACTATTTTAATGAAAATATTATTGTATACTTTATTAAAGTCATAATTACAAAATATTTAATCAATGTAAATATTATTATATAATTTTTATGTTTGATGTATAATTTTAATTAAGCTAAACAAAATATATGTAATATTTATGAATATATAAATATCTCAAACTCCTATAAAATATTTCATGTAAATATTATTGTTTACTTTATCACACTATGTTTACCAAAAAAAAAAAATAATAATAATAATAGAAATAGGTATTAAATACAAGTTGTTTGTATGCATGAACATGATTTATGGATGTGACACATTGGTTTAGGTTTGTTTTATTGTTGTTGAGGTCTTGAGTTCGAATCTATATTGGTTCATTTTTTTGGATTAAACGGTCAACTGACGGCAGATATGTTTAAGCCAATTTTTTTTTTATGGGTATGATTATTCAATTTTTTGTTTAATGTAGGTATGTTTTCGCACTCATCCCAAATCAAGGTAGGATTTTTCGCACAGGCCCATATTTGGGCACGAATAAGCTGTTTCCACATTGATCATACAACGAATCTAGCAAACAAGCCCCTCTTGGGCTGATTCTAAATGAGCCCACTTCGTGACCCAAAAAAATGAGCCCAGTTAAAAAAGAGACTGAGGTCATTACGTGACACGTGGGAGAAATGACCTAGTTGTAACGGTAACTTGTTCAGTAACGGCTACACAAGCACTTAAGCAGCGTCGGCCCCACACGTGTGTCGGAATTGTTTGTTGTATTTCGGCCCATTGTTTTCCAACTTTAAATTAATATAACTTCTTCAATGTACTTGTATTATTCATGTACCATAACATTAAAATACATATCTGCAAATTCCTTTAGATATATATATATATATATGTCAGGTTTGTATTATTGAATTAAACCCACCGGCCATAGTAGACATTTTCAACAACCCAGTTTTAATTAAAGCTTAAATGCACATTTGATTGATTTTATAATATTTTTAAATAGCATAATAAGCTTTTTCCCAATCTAAAAACTTAAACCAACTTTCGGTCATGTAAATATGTAACAACTTTCAATCACTATGTATATATATATAATTAGGGATGTAAATAGATATGAATGAAATGGCAATCCCTTAATAAGTAAGATAAGGTAAGATGCAATGAACTGGTCACCAAATCTTGTGGAAAGAAACGTCGTATCTTTCATGTGAGTCACTTATTACCTTTGATTTTTAATTACATATTTACATGGAAGCATTCACTTGATCACATTATTATAATTTCCAAAATAATTAGCTGTCTTTAAATTATAATAAATTGAAATAAATCTTTATTATCCAGATATTGTTTTCTTAGAAACTAATAGAATGTCATTTTATGTTTTGCTTGGGTATGTCATTTCAACAAATCTTGTTATTATTTTTTATTGTTTTTTTTATAGACGGGACTTGTTTTAGGGTACTAATCTGTATTATACGAGACAGGAGGATGATTCTACGAACCTAACTGATTCGTAACGTAATTATATGATATTTTTATTAATATACAATATATAAGCTTTACAACAAAAAAAACAATGATGATTTAGGCTTTTGAGAGATGAATGTATGATGTTATTGTAATATGGAAAGAGGACCCCATCCATGTGCAACGGCAATAATCTCGGTTTAGGACAAGTTCAAGTTCCCTATAATTTAAATGTTCGAGAGTAATTAAATTAACCCCAAATCCAATTAAAATTCTCTCTCGCTTTAATTAATATTTAGTTTTGCTCCCCCACACGTGGCAAGATATGATTGCAAGAATGACTCATAATAACACCTTCGTTCGTCTACAAGCCAAAAGACGCGTTATTTAACTCCGTTAGTTTGATGACGGCAACATCACCACGTTACTCCTTTATCTAGATAAGACATTACTTAGTGGAGACAATGTAAAACGGTAGCTATCAAACCTCCACGTATTAATAAATTATACTGTTATTAAACTCACCGTTAAAGGGTCGTGAATGTTAGAACTTAACGGCGTTAAAGGAAAATCCGGAAAAGGCTAAGAAGCGCGTCTATTTAAAGAAAGAGCTGCTTCCTTGAGAAAATCTTCCCCTTTCTTTCTTTCTTTAGCCTTTTTTTTTATAATTTGGGTTTACATTCACAAAACTCAATCGATTCGTTCCACAAATTGTGTTCTAGAGAGGTTTATCGATTCTCAATTTCATCACCATTTCCTCGAATCTCATTCTGGGAATTTCTAGGTTTGGTTTATGGATTTGTAGATTCTTCGTCGATTTCTTTTTTCTTTTCGCTTTTAGGGTTTGGGGGAAGGGGTTGATTTAGTTGTTGGTGGTTAGGGTTTGTGATCTTCGGATTGATTTGTGAATGGAAGGGTGTCTCTTGTTGATGCCCGAAGGAGAAGATCGATGTTGTTTTTCGTTTGTTTAGGTTTTGGATTAGAGCTAGGTTTTGATTTTCTAGGAAATGTCTGTTGCTGATGTTGCTTTAAGCCCGATTCATAGAGGATCGGGAGCGTTTTCTTTCGAGCAATCCACGACGAAGAAGACCTGTTACTCTGTCAAATCGGTTTTGGTGTTCCTTAGCGTTTCTGGTTCTACCATGCCTATGATCATCTTGGAGTCTGATTCGATAGCTGAGCTTAAACTTAGGATCCAGACTTGTAATGGGTTTAGGGTAAGGAGGCAGAAGCTTGTTTTCAGTGGTCGAGAGCTCGCTAGGAACGCGTCACGTGTGAGAGATTATGGTGTCACTGGTGGTAGTGTGTTGCATTTGGTGCTTAAGCTTTACGATCCGTTGCTTGTTACGGTGATTACTACTTGTGGTAAGGTCTTTGAGTTTCATGTGGATCGTCGAAGAAATGTTGGGTATTTGAAGAAACGGATCTCGAAAGAGGGGAAAGGGTTTCCTGATGTTGATGATCAAGAGATTGTGTTTAGAGGAGAGAAGCTTGATGACAACAGGATCATTGATGGGATTTGCAAAGATGGGAACTCTGTTATCCATTTGCTGGTTAAGAACTCGGTGAAAGAAGCTTGTTGTTTCCCTGCTCTTATCGAAGATACGGTGAACAGAGAAGAAGATGTTGCTTCTGGTAAAGACTTCTTGTTAGAACCCGTTGTTCTTAACACAACTGTGGATTTACCTAAGGTTCTCGAGGATATGATTGATCGCACGGTTGATGGGTTGAACAAAGGAAATCCACCAGTGAGATCAGCTGAAGGAACAGGAGGGACATATCTGATGCAAGATGCTTCAGGTCTCAACTATGTCTCTGTCTTTAAGCCCATGGATGAAGAACCGATGGCTGTGAACAATCCTCAGCAGCTCCCTCTGTCAACAGACGGTCAGGGGTTGAAGAGAGGAACTAGAGTAGGAGAAGGGGCAACAAGAGAAGTTGCAGCTTACTTATTAGATCATCCAAAGAACGGACCAAGGTCTTTGTCTAAAGAAGTTATGGGTTTTGCCGGTGTTCCACCAACCACTATGGTTAGAAGCTCACACAAAGTGTATAATTACCCAAAGGGATTCAGTGGCTCTACTACAAAAGATGTCAAAGTTGGTTCTCTGCAAATGTTCATGAAGAACAATGGAAGTTGCGAAGACATTGGTTCTGGAGCTTTTCCTGTTGAGGAAGTGCATAAGATCTGTGTCTTTGACATCAGAATGGCAAACGCAGATCGACATGCCGGAAACATATTGACTGGGAAAAGTGAAGAAGGCAAAACTGTTCTAATTCCCATCGATCATGGCTATTGCTTACCCGAGAGTGTAAGTATCTCTTTACATTATCTTTTCTTTAGACATTGACTTTTCAAGTATTTTAGATGTGAAACTAAGTCATTGAAATGGGTATGCAGTTTGAAGATTGTACATTCGAATGGCTTTACTGGCCACAAGCGAAACTCCCATTTTCTTCGGACACTCTTGACTACATAAACTCTTTAGACTCTGAACAAGACATTGCGCTTCTGCAACTCCATGGTTGGGACGTTCCCGAAGCTGTATCACGCACGCTGCGTATCTCCACTATGCTGCTGAAGAAGGGCGTTGCGAGAAACCTAACTCCGTATCAGATAGGAAGTATCATGTGCAGAGAGACAGTGAACAGAGACTCTGCAATTGAAGAGATCGTTAGAGAAGCTCACAACTCGGTGTTACCTGCGTCTAGCGAGGCTACGTTTCTTGAAGCTGTCTCTGTGTCCATGGATCGTCATTTGGACAAGCTAACTAAGTGAACTTGGAAGTACGTAAAGTTTGGATTTACCGTATGTATGTATAATAATGTAACTATGTGAAGTTTATGTTGAGAAAAACGTTGAGGGGCTCTTCTTGGATAATTTTTTTCTTCCATGAAAGAAGCCTTTAAGCTTTTGTGTTTTTTTCCCTAAACTCTATAAATAAAACGTTGGTGCTTCGTTTGTGACTCTGTGTATTCATTTGTACTGGGCTATAAGTAACACAAATTATTAGGATGCCCTCTTGGATACATGATGATTGAGGTCTCATTCAACATAAGATATCCAGCTGTACTGATTTGATCCCAGCCAAAACAAACACAGAAATTCAGGCTAGAGCAAACCAATTACTCATGGACCAAATGATTCTTACATGGTTCCAAAACGATGTTGTTTTCATTATATGGTAATTAAAAATAAAGCGTTTTACTTGATTGGTAAGTTCTTGAAAGGTAAAAGTGAAGGTTGGTCTCTTGACCTGACCTTCTATAAGCGACGGCTATGGTTGCGACATCCCCAACCACAGGTCCTAAGAGAAGGGAACCTCTTGAGTCTTGATATTCTTGAGTTTGGCAAGAGGCTCCACAGGTTTCACTAGGCCCACACTTGCTTGATCCAAACTTGCTGTATGGCCCATATCTTCTCGGACCGGTGACTTGTTCCTTATGGCTTAATCTTGGACGGGACTAAGCCTGACCCCAACATTGAGTTTGGTCGCACAAACCTCTGCAATTATCCTAGGCATCTGAAACCTGGTTGACTTCCCGGTAGGAAACTTATTAGGCAGACAAACTAAAATGGTCAATTTTACGAAGAGAAGCACTTTCTCAAAAGTCAACGGTGATTACTGAATCTGAATGACCTTGTTCTTCATATATTCATAGACAATATTGACTCTAAATCTCATGGCTTCTTCGTCAAGCACCTGGACATACCGTGTCTTCACGAGCTTCCATGGAGAAGATGTTCGTAAAACGCTTCTCACTCATCTACGCAAACAGTTCAACTCCAATGGGATTTCAATGTTCGATGATCAAACGATGGAGAGAAGCCAAACCATCGCATCATCTCTCACAAGAGCCATTAGGGAATCGAGGATCTCCCTCGTAGTGCTCACAAAGAACTACGCTTCTTCCCGCTGGTGTTTGGATGAGTTGGTTGAGATCTTGAGGTGCAAGCAAGATATTGGCCAAATAGTGATGACCATCTTCTACCAAGTAGATCCATCTGATGTGCGGAAACAGTCTGGAGATTTCGGGAAAGTTTTCAACAAAACTTGTGCTCGTAGAACCAAAGAGGAGAGACGAAAATGGAGCCAAGCTTTGACCGACGTGGGAAACATAGCCGGGGAACACTTTCTAAACTGGTTTGTTCGTTTTTCTTTTGATTCTAAGTATTAATTATTTTATCCTAATTAAGGTGAATTTCTCTGTTTTAGGGATAATGAATCCAAGATGATTGAAGAGATTGCTAGAGATATTTCAAACAAACTAAACACTACCATCTCTAAGGATTTTGAAGACATGGTGGGTATCGAATCACACTTGCAGAAAATGCAGTCTTTATTACGTTTAGATGATGAGAATGGAGCTATGATTGTTGGAATTTGTGGCCCTGCAGGAATTGGTAAGACTACCATTGCTAGGGCTTTGCATAGTCGACTCTCTAGCTGTTTCCAGATTACTTGTTTTATGGAGAATCTTCGGGGAAGCTATAATTGTAATATGGACGAGTATGGTTTGAAGCTGTGTCTACAAGAAAAACTTCTTTCCAAGATTTTAAACCACAATGATATGAGGGTAAACCATTTAGGCGCGGTACCAGAAAGGCTATGCGACCAAAAAGTGCTTATCATTCTAGATGATGTAGATGATCTGAAGCAACTTGAGGCTTTGGCTAATGAAACTAATTGGTTTGGTCCTGGAAGCAGGATTATCGTAACCACGGAAGATCACGAGATCTTGGAGCAACATGATATCAGCATTACATACCATGTCAACTTTCCAACTAAAGAAGAGGCTTATAAGATGTTTTGTCGATATGCTCTAAGACGACAGAGCTCAGCAGCACCACCAAATGGTTTTGAAAAGCTTGCCGATAGAGTGAGAAAACTCTGCAGCAACCTTCCTTTGGGTCTCCGTGTCATGGGTTCATCTTTATGTAGAAAGAAAGAAGATGACTGGGAAGGTATATTGCATAGGCTAGAAAATAGCCCTGGTCGGGATATCGAACGAGTACTTAGAGTTGGATACGAAAATTTGCATGAGGATGATCAATCTTTGTTTCTCCACATTGCACTCTTCTTCAACTACGAATACTATGATCATGTGTTGGCTATGCTCGGAGAAAGTAACTTGGATGTCGTCAGACTAGGGATGAAAAGTCTCGTGTATAAATCTCTCATACAAATATCCACCGAGGGTAAAGTAGTGATGCACAAGTTGCTACAACACGTGGGACGACAAGCGAATCAAAGACAAGAGCCTTGGAAGCGCTATATCTTAACTGATGCCAATGAAATCAGTAGTGCCCTTGAAACGGAGTCTGTAAGTTCGATCCCTCCTTCTTCTAAGTATCTTAACTTAAACCGGATCATTGTGCTGACATTAATTATGTTTTTGGAATTTGATTTAGGATAATAATAACAGTGTGATCATGGGTATATCTTTTGATGTATCCAGAATCCCAGACAGCGTGTCTATAAGCCCAGGAGCTTTTAGAAGAATGCGTAATCTTCGATTTCTCAACATCTACAAGACAAAGTTTGATGATACAAATGACAAAGTGCATGTACCCAAGGACATGGACTTTCCGCCTCGGTTAAGATTATTACATTGGGAGGTATACCCTGGAAAGAGTCTTCCTTGTACGTTTAGGCCGGAGTATCTTGTGGAACTCAATCTGAAAAATAACGAGCTCGAGAAGTTGTGGGAGGGAACCCAGGTTGGCTTTGCTTACTTTATATATATTTTTGTTACCAGGCTACATTGGTGGAATGAATGTATGTTTTGAATAAAACTCCATGAAGCATGTGTTGATGTTCTTCCTCTCTGTGGTGTCGTTTTGCATTCAGCCCCTTAGGAATCTCAAGAGGGTGGTTTTGTCAGAGTCCAAATATATGAAGGAACTTCCGGATCTTTCAAATGCTACAAATGTGAAGAGTTTGGAACTGGCGGGTTGCTCTAGTCTGGAAGAGATTCCATCCTCTATTGGAAACCTTGAGAAACTAGAGTTGTTGCAGATGACTTTCTGTAGTAAGCTAAAAGTTGTTCCGACTCTCTCCAACTTGGCATCCCTTAAAACGGTCTACATGATGGGATGCTCACAACTGAGAAATATTCCAGAAATTTCTGGCAACATCACAAGACTCGTAATCCAAGACACAATGTTAGAACAAGTTCCTGTATCAACTAGGCTTTGGTGTAGCCTTCATTCTCTCAATATCTATGGCAGTGTCAATACATTTCCACCTACTTTGGCTTCAGAAAGTTTTTTGAAACCAAGTGATGCAGATATTGAGAAGCTTCCAGATTTCATCAAAGACCTTCCTGAGTTACAAGTGCTTCATATAGCTGGCTGTCCAAAACTTGCATCACTGTCAGAGCTCCCTGGCTCGCTCATAAGACTGATAGTAGACACTTGTGAATCATTGGAGACCATATCTCTCCCTTTTGGCTCTCAAATATCTTGTGTCTGTTTCCCCAGCTGCTTAAACTTGGGCCAAGAAGCACGGAGAGGATTAATTACTCAACTGCCACACATCGCATTGCTACCTGGAAGAGACATACCTGCACAGTTCCATCTCCGAACTTTAGGAAGTTCCTTGACCATCCGTTCAGCGTTCCCCAGAATTAGGACTTGCGTCGTGATTTCTCCTAAAGTAGGAATGAAAGGAGATCATTTCCAATTACTGTGTCGCGTACACATCAATGGTGGGCCTATTGACGTAAACATGAGCCTGCCATTCTTCAAAATCGGAACGGAACATCTACTTACATCTTCCTTTGTTTTGTCTGATGAATGGCTTGAACAAGACAACGAGATATTGATCGAATTTAGCACCAATTCTGAGAAAATCGACGTTATTGAATGTGGTCTTGAGATCTTGACAGACGAACAAGCAGCCATGGAAGCTGTTATTCCAAATCAGATGTCTGAAGACGACAATGAAAATATCCCTGATGGAAGCCATAAATCTTGTTCAGAACAAGTGTGTGTAGACGAGGATCAAAGTCTTGCTGCTGGGACCAATAAGTGTGATGTACCCAGAGTAAAGATCTTGATGGGTTATGGTATGTATCGTTCTTTGATTTTAATCTTCCTTTTGAGTCTTATTTCCAGTGTTCTTTTGTATAACTTTCTGAGGAAACATTAAGTATCATGACTCATGAGTGATACAAAATACATTAAGACTTGAATGCTCTTGTGTATAGCCTTGAGAATTTTTACAATCTGAAAATCTAATACTCTGGTTTATTTCTCATTTGGAAACAGCTTGCTTTGATCCAAAAAGAACCTTATAGCTTTGGAAACTGTTTTTTCCCTAAACTTTTAGTATAACGTTGCTGTTTTGTATGTGACTTTGTGTAGTCATTTCAACTGTACTAGGCTATAAGTAAAGAGTACAGTTGTTATCCGTTTCAACATAAGATAACTAATTTAAATGATTTGATCCAAGCCAAATTAACCACACATAATTTAGGCATAAAACAAACCCATTACCCATGGAATAAAAGATAATTACGTAGTTCCAAAAGATGTGTTCGTTGCTAGAACAGGGCTACCAAAAAAGGTCTTAATTTTTCTTTTTGATAAAGTTAAAGCTCTTACTTGATGTGAAAGGTAAAAGTGGAGGGTGGTTAAACTGACCTCTTGTAAACGAAGTAAGACAGGGCTATGGTCACGATAGCCCCAACTGCAGCAGCTCCCAAGAGAAGCTCTTCTTTCTCCATTGACTTGAACCAGTTTAGCGATTTGAATCCTTCTTCCTTCTTGACTGGCTCTGTATCCTTCATGGATCCTTCTTCTTTCTTGACTGGATTTTGGTCCTCCCGACAGCACGAAACGCCGTTTTCACCTTGGCAACAACCTTCGCCTGGTTTCTCCACAGGTTCTTGTTCCACTAGCCCGTTACCGCTTGGAACCTTCTCAGCTTCCAGGTTTTGTACGGCTTGATCTCTTTTAGCAATAAGTTGGTCAAGCAATGCAGGCACGTCCTCAGGAGTCAGAGACCAATCTCCAGAGACATCGAGATCAGAATCAGGACTGTAGACAATCAAATTTCCAGGAAACTTGTGCCCACCAAGAGGAGAGCATAACTTAACAAAGATTTGGTCCGAAAGTCCACGAGAGCCGATCTCCTGCTCAAACTTGTCTAAAAAAGCATGAGCATCTCTGTCCTGAGCAGACACAAACACAAAGGAACCTCTCAACTCTTCCTGAACCCCCGACGTCCATGTTTTGCCATTCACAACCACATCTTCCACAAAAGCATCCACCTCTGTGTCCTTGAGCGCCTTGTATCTCATCATGTCCGGGAAAATCAAGACATCTCCATCCGATTCACCTCCATCGCATACATTCAGCTCCGTCTCAACAGCGAGATCAGCTTTGCGATCCTCGAACGACCTGGCAAAACGCTGTGGAAAACCTTGTTCAAGTTCGACACCAGGGAGCCAAGGCTTGTGGTAGCAAACGAAAACTTGGCGAATGTACGGAGGAAGGGAACCATTGTACTGCTCGTCTACAGCTTTGTCAATGTTCTCTACTTCTGCCATTGAAGAGTACCACGCACGTCTCGTCTTCTTCTTCAAAATCTAGGGTTTCACAAAAGCAGAGATAAAATAGACAGAGTTGAAGAAGTAAAGCGATGTTTCTTGGCTTATTAATACCCCAATTTCTTTTAGGGGATTATTACGGATCGACTGTAATAGGGATATGGAAATATTAACATTTATCTATAATTGTATATGAAAATTAACATTTATTTTTTGTCTTCCAAGTTCCTTGAGGTTTATAGACTTATAGTCGTAGCCCGTAGGCTTACTCTGGGGTTCTTAGAAACTTTACCAATCAAGCCACTTTAATCATAACAAAGGTTCAAAAAAATTTCAAAACTCAGAAAATGTCAAAAACTCAAACCCTCTAAACCAATAAATGCGTTCGACCAAAAGAGAAGACATCAAGTACAAATATGAAATTACGAGACTCGTGTGAATCATCCAAGAAACATTTCACTAAATTTTAATTATCTAACATGATTCTGATCTTATTAGGCTTTTGTGTTTATGTGAGCATTGTGACATATGTCAATAGCATTGACTTATTATTTCGTCTTTGGAAAACTGAATGATACATAGAACATTATTAACTCAGAGAATCCATTATTCTTGGTTTTGTTACGCAGAATCTCCATTGATGATGAATCAAGACTCTGACTCCAATATCCCTCCTATAAGTCATGGTCCTTCCACTCAAATCATTTTTGCAATGACGACAGAGAGAGTAGGGTGATAGTCAACGACAATACTATGTAGTCATCAACCAACTGGGTGTCAAGCGGGCTCCTAGGCCCATGGAGGTGTGGGCATGGATGTCTTTAGATTTGTCCAAGAAACGGTGGGTTACGCAGGCTGGACCGTTGCGGGAGGCGGGTTGCTGCGCGTGGTCTGGACAGTCGCAGGCTGCGGGTTAGCGGGCTCGACCGCGAGGAATAGAGGTGATGATTGATGATTTTGTCAATGACTGCATAGTATTGTTGTAGACTATCACACTACTCTCTCCATTTTCATTGCCAAAACATTTCGAGTTGAATTAACCATGATTTACAGGTGGGATATTGGTGCCAGAGTCCTGGTTCATCATCTATGAAAATTCCACGTAACAAAAACAAGACTAAGAGATATTCTGCATTAATAATTGTTATATGTATCATCCAGTTTTCTAAGGACGAAATAATAAGGGGGAGTTATTGGTTATGGTATTTCAATGAATTCCAAATCCATGTATGATTTGATAGTATTTCCAAATCCTTATGAAATCCTCTGAAATCATAAGGTTTAAGTTAGGAATTGAGTCTTTGTATTTTTAACATGGAAATCCATGGAAATCCATCAAATCCTTTATAAAATCAAATCCCTGGATTTATAAATCATAAAACGAATAACACATGATTTGAAATAGGATTTACAAATCACAAAACGAATAACACTGGATTTAAATATGGATTTAGAATTCACTGATCCAATAACACTGGATTTGTTTTAAGTTTACGGATTCTTTGAAATCCATAAACCAATAACCCCCACTAAGTCAGTATTACTATTGACATATGTTACAGTGTTCACTAAACAGAAAAGCCTAATATGATCGAAATCATGTTAGATAATTAAGTGGGGGTTATTGGTTTATGGATTTCAAAGAATCCGTAAACTTAAAACAAATCCAGTGTTATTGGATCAGTGAATTGTAAATCCATATTTAATTAAATCCAGTGTTATTCGTTTTATGATTTGTAAATCCTATTTCAAATCATATGTTATTCGTTTTATGATTTATAAATCCAGAGATTTGATTTTATAAAGGATTTGATGGATTTCCATGTTAAAAATACAAAGACTCAATTCCTAACTTAAACCTTGTGATTTCAGAAGGATTTCATAAGGATTTGGAAATACTATCAAATCATACATGATTTGGAATTCATTGAAATATCATAACCAATAACACCCCCTAAAATTTTGTGAAAATTTTCTTAGATGATTTTCACAAGTCTCATTTTTTTTTTTGTGTCTTTGTACTCGATGTCTTCTCTTTTGATCGAACACTTATATTAGTTTAGAGGGTTTTAGTTTTTTACACTTTTGGGTTTTGAAATTTTTTTTGAACCTTTGTTATGATTAAGAAGGTTTGATTGCTAAAGTTTCTAGAAACCCTAGATTAATCCTATGACTACAACCTCAAGGAACTTGGAAGNGAAAAAAAAAAAAAAAAAAAAAAAAAAAACTATTATCAGAGAGTATATCGACAAAAAGAGAGGAGAGAGTTATATTATAAGCCCGTGTTACCCGCATTTCCGTGGACTAACCTGAAGACGTCCAGGCCCGCACCTCCATGGGCCTAAACAGGCGAAACCCGCAGGCTATGAACCTTCTTGATACCCCTAGAGTTTTACTTGTACACTAATATTAGAACCAGAGAAGATGATTTTTAAAATATGAATTTCATTGGTCGTTTTGAAATTTTTAAGTTTTATTTTGCATAGAAAGTGGCACTAAAACGAATGGCTAGTAGCAATTTTGCTCTTTGAAAAGAGACTACAAGCTAAGCGATCATCCTTAATGATATTTCTCTTTCTTTTGTTTGGAGCAATCTTCTCTAGTAATCCGCTTCAAGGAATCCATTGTACATGTGATCCTTTTGATAAAAATTACTAAATAATCTTTATCTTCTAGGGGAGATTGTGGAAGTTTTCTTTATCAGTATGAGGTGTATAATTTTTTTCCATGATTAGGCGTCTATTTTCAATGATCGACATAGACGTTTGGGTCATACATGATGACGCAGATTATATCAATCGAAGTAGGATTTTCTTAAAAATACAATTTGGGGGAAAAATCCAAATTTTACATCTCAAATTAATTTCACTTTGGTACATATTCATCCATTCGTAGCAATTTTGTAACTAACGGTTAATGATAAACCCCTACTATATCATGAAAAAGGCGTTCATTCCATGGATCTAAAGTCTATGCTTAATTACTTGAAAAATTTCAAGACCCTCCACCATTTGGTTTGAAGATGTAATATGGGTCTTTGATCCTAGTATCACTGGATTTTTTGAAAACATTTTATGGTCAATATCTTGAAGAAATAAATACATTTTGGGCTCAAACAAGGATGAAATCAAAGTCATGAGCATTGACTATAACTACGACATATGTAATCTCCTAACACAAGAGTGATTAGATTGCGATGTGACGTAATCAATGATCTTTTAAATGTTTATTAGATATTTATCACAAAAAAATTGATACCTAAGTAAGAGGATCCAATTATACGAAGGACGAAGAAGAATGGAGCAGATAGCAAATGATAATTTATCAACGTATAAGTCTTTCATGCGAAAGGAAGCACTGTGTCATTGTTTTTTCAATTATATTGTTTGTTTTAATTAATTATATATTGATTATGTTTGTATGTTTTATGAGTAAACTGAAATCCTTGATTTAATTTTTTTTTTTTTGAAAGATACACTATTTTGAATAAGTAACATAAGAACTACGATATGCAAGAATGAAATACTTACAGAAGACATAATCATTTCACTGAAGAAAACCACAAGGGGGCGCCGCTAGGAAAAGGAGAAGATAAAGGAAACCCTAAAGACTAGCATAACAAAATATATATAAACTACATTAATTAACATTAAGGCCCAAATAAGCGGAAACCTAAAAGCCCACCGAGCAAGGAAAAAAAGTCCAGGCATGACTACAAATTTAAAGCATTTGATTTCGACTTTATATCTCTCGTTAATATGGAAGCAGAGATAGAACAAAATCGAAGTAGATCTTAAAAAAGTGAAAAACAGTGCTTTCCACAAATTCTTTGCGGCAATTTCTGTTTTTGAAACATTATGATAGAATCGTAGACAATCATCATAAATACTAGAATATATTGAAGAAGTGGAATTTACAAACAAAAAAATTTCATTGGTCGTTTTGGATGTTTTCAATATTTTTAAGAAAATAGGAATTCCCTTTTCATGAATAAGATACATTTGTAAGAATTAATATACTATCATGATATAGTTATTTTCTTAAAAGGATGTATATTTTGCATGAGTAACATCAACTAAAAATCTTGTTTTCACAATGTTCTAAAAAACAAACATAGTTTGTTTGAAACCTCCAATGTACCAAAACCTACTTATATTAACAAATCGATCAGTTGAAAAATCAACTATTTATTATGTAATATAATTGATTTATGTCAGTAGTCATTTATGTAATATATTTATAAAGATTGATCTATAAATTCTTTATATATATATACATAATAAATTATATATATACTAAAGTCTTATGTTTTTTTTAACAAAGCATATAATCAAATATAATGTTTGATCATACGTGTTACTTAATTATAAAAGTTTTTTTTGTCCCTATATTGTAAAAACTAATTAAAATTCTAACAAACGAATGTGTATTCCATGATAGCGTTGTTAAGACGAAAATATGTTGATTTTAAATTTCGTTTATTGTTAAAGTAAGATTGTTGTTGAAGATATACCAGATAATGGGTGTGATTGGTAACCCAAACGAACCTCGTTTGGAAACGAACTTCGTTTGG